>CAKNYM010048946.1:63693-102385 GCA_932195095.1 Andricus curvator
TAGGCATTTGTTTATATAATTTGTTTATAAAATTAATAAAAAATATCAGATGTGAAATTTTTATGATCGGGTATTATTTTTTTGATGAAAGCAAGTAATTTTAATGCAAAAATTCACTTTGCAAACGAAGAATCCATAGTGTAGACTATTTGTTAAGTTAATTTGTTTATAACAATTAACCTAACAATGTCATAATTTTTTTTTGCTTTCAACTACCCCCGTGCATAAAGTCTGGCAATGCTGATCATAGAAAAAAAAATTTCACGAAGATAAACAAAAAAAGACGAAAAAATCGACTTTTTCTTCACTCTTTGCATTAACATAAAAGTTTAAACAAAAAAAAATTCAAAAATCAGGCAACATAAATCTCTTCAAAATTTAATGCTGAATTTTTCTAAATAAAAAAATCCAAAATCGGTTAAGAATTGCCAGCTACCAGTTATTTTGAACCTCGTTTTTTGATTTCATCCCACTGTGCGCCAGGCCACTTTTTCTTTCAGGACTACACCACTGCCCTTGTGTCTATTTATTCGTTAGAAAAAGAGGGAAAAAAATGCATTATGCACGCTACAGTGAACGCCAGCGCATGCGCGTTATATTATATGTCAGTCATGTCAGTCGCAGTTGAAATTACATCTGATCATCATCTGCTGTTACCACAAATTCTGCAATTCTGCATTCTTGTATATTTAATGTAATGATTTTTATCAAAGTTGCCTGTGATTCTGCTAAACTGAGTGTGAACTACAAGCGTAGACTACTTGCAACAAATAATACCTAAATTCATAAACGTATGGAAAGTGTATTATACCAATGAAGTGAGAGGTTAGTGTTTTTTTCAGTATACAATTATTAAATATTTACGACCCACAAGATCAGAAGTTACTCGATTCCTGTGACATGTCATAAATTACGAAAATATCTTCAAACACTTCAAATCTTTAGCTCCAATGCCATATTTGCAGGTTATGTTCTAATGACAGGAAATATGAAAATGTTCCAAGCACGACAAATAAACTAATTGTGATCAGATAAACTTCCCCTATGATGTTCTCGAGCAGAGGAAATTATTTTTTCCACTTTTAAGCAAATTTACTCACTTTTGTCAATTTAGAGTGTTATGTGAATAGAATTATATTCACTCTCGCGATTTCAGAATAGTCAATATTCTTGTTTCAGACAAAACGATTTGCGAGCATACATTTTTATGGAAACTCATATCCATAAAATGACAGAAAACAGCTCTAGGAAAAGGGAGTCTTCGAAAAAAGTGAAAATTCCGAATGCTGACTCCGCCCCAATAAGCAAAATCGACGATTTTTGTTTAGACTACATTTTTCAGTTTCTCAATATTTGTGAGAGGGTGCAAATAGAAAGGGGTGCGTAATTTTTTCAAATTTAGATTTACAGGGTTCCTACGAAATCCCAATTTCCTGACTTTTCCCCGACTGTTCTAAACTTTTTTTTAGGTATAAAAACAAGGTTACATCTAGGAGATCAATAATGTTAATGCAAAAAAATGTGTTATCTCTAAATTTATTTTAAACACTTTTAGTGACATAAAATTGTATACAAACTCATACACTAATTACTTTAGATATACATAAAATACATGAATTTTCAACCAAATAATTGAGTTTTTAACTCGGAAACATCAATTTTTAACTGAGAATGGAAGAATTAAAATTTCAGTTAAAATTATTAATTTTCAAACACGAAAAAATGAATTTTCAACAAAATACAATTTAAAGTTTCAATCAGTGATGCATCTTCGATAACAAAAAATGAATTCTGAACAACAAGTGTAATAGTTGATAATTCTACCAAAAAATTACTTAATTTTCAATCAAAAAGAGTAATTGTTAAGAAAAAGACTTGAATTTTGAACCAGAAAATATGAATTTTCTATCAAAATAATTGAATTTTCAACACAAAAAAAGTACATTTTCAAGCAAAATTAGAATAGTTCCATTTTCAATTTAAAAAATTAATTTTATTATATTTTGAGTTTTCAACCCGAAAATGTGAATTTTCTATCAAAATAATTGAATTTTCAACACAAAAAAAGTAAATTTTCAAGCAAAATTAGAATAGTTACATTTTCAATTTAAAAAATTAATTTTCAACAAAAACGCATTTTTGACAGAACCGTTAAATTTTCAACGAAATAGTTAAGTTTTTAACTCAAAAACATCAATTCTTAACCAAAAATGAAAAAATTAAAATTTCAGTTAAATTATTAATTTTCAACCATGAAAAAAGAAACTTTCAACAAAATACAAGTTAAATTTTCCATAAGTGATGCATCTTCGCTAAAAAAAATTGAATTCTGAACGAAAAGTGTAATAGTTGATATTTCTACCAAAAAATATTTTCATTTTCAATCAAAAACAGTTGAATTCAGTCAAAAAATTCGAATTTTTAAATCAGACGAATTTTTTAACAAAATAGTTGTATTTTGAACTACAAAATAGTTTTGAGTCAATGAAGAAAACAATATCCAAAATGTTGAATTTTCAAGCCAAAAAGACGAATTTACTGCAAAACAGTTGAGTTTTAAACTAAAAAATATGGGTTTTTAACAAAAAAGTTGAATTTTCAACAAAAAAAAAAAGAATTTTCTACCAAAATAATTGAATTTTCAACTAAAGAATAAAATTTCCAGAAAAAATTGAGTATGTAGTTACATTTTCATTTAAAAAAAACTAATTTTCAACGAAAAACGCATTTTCAACTCAAATGATAAATTTCATATCAAAAACGACAAATTTTCAACAAAATACAAGCATTTTCAATTTAAAAATAAATTTTTAACAAAAAAATAGAATAGTCAAGTTTTGAGTTATAAAAACAAATTTTCAAACAAAAAAAATTGAATTTTCTACAAAATAGTTAAAGTTTTAACAACAAAAATCATTTTTAACCAACAATAGAAGTCGAATTGTCATTAAAAAAATTAATTTTCCACAAAAAAAAAGGAATAGTTATATCTTAAATGAAGAAAATTAATTTTCAACTAAAAAACCAATTTTCAACAAAATAGTTAAATTTTCAACCAAAGAAATGAATTTTTAACCAAATAGTTCAATTGTCAAACAAAAAGACTGAAATTTCTATCAAAAAAGACAAATATTCGACAAAAAGTGGAATAGTTAAAATTTCAGTTAAAGAACTAATTTTTTAACTAAAACGATGAATCTTCAACAAAAAATTAAATTTTAACCAAACAGTAGTTGGATTTTCAACTGAAGAAGATAAATTTTCAGTTTAAAAAAAAAATTAATTTTCGGCTAAGTAGCTGAATTTTCAATAAAAAATATGAATCCTCGACAAAAAAGGTGACATTTCAACCAAAAAAGATTTCAATTTTAAACCAAAAACCGTTAAATTCAACACACACAGTCAAATTTTCATTAAAATATTTGAATCTTCAACCAAAAAAAAAGACAGATAAATTTTGAACCAAAAATTGAATAAATTAATTTTCAGTTAAAACAATTGATTTTCAAACGAAAAAAAAGTAATTTTCGACAAAATAATTGAATTTTTAACCAAAAAGATGAATCTTCAACAAAAAAATATTTTAATTTTGAAATCCAAATGAGTTGAATTCACTGTAAAGAAACTATTTTTCAAGAAGGTTTCAAGGTTTTTTAGTTAATAAAGAAAAAACGAGTTTTCTACCAAAAAATTAGAATCATCAACACAGAAATATGAATTTTCAACCCAAAAAGACGAATTTTTAACAAAATAGTTCCATTTTTAACAAAAGAGATGAATTTGCAACCGAGAAGATTAATTTTATATCAAAAAAGACAAGTTTTCTACAAAATAGTTGAGTTTTTCATCCCAAAAGATACATTTTGAACCAAATATGGAATAAATGAATTTTCAGTTGAAACACTTAATTTTCAACAACAACAAATTAAATGTTGAACAAAGTAGGTGACTTTTCTGGTAAACAGTTAAAATTTTAAGATCAAAATATGAATTTTCAACGCAAAAAGACGAATTTTCAACAAAATCAAAGATAGGATAGTTGAATTTTCAACAAAATAATAATTTCTTCTCATTTTCAGTTTGTAAACGATGGCAGTATGTGAGCAGGCGATCATGGTACACGTTTAAAAAATTAGATTACTCTCCAAACAGAGGATGGCCAAGAAGAAGCATGACAGTTCAACTTTTAGACCAAGAAGTAATTCAGCCAGTTTTGGAACGATGCGGACGATTTTTGCAGTCTTTAAATTTGTCCGTAGAAGGCATAAGAAAAATATATCGTTCCGAGAATATAGTCGTTGTGATTGCAGCAAATTGCCAGAAACTAAAAGTTCTCGACATGTCCGTCCTGAGTGTTCCCGCAGAGGCATTCACATTTTTGATTCCTTGCTGTAGGAATTTGAGGAAATTGGTTTTCAGTATCGAAGGAGAATCCAAGGCTTGTGAAGAAACGATCATTAAATTACTGAAAAAGGCGAAAAAACTTAAACACTTTAGCACTGACTTCAATTGTATCCATCTCGACTCTTTCCCTGCTGATACTATCGAGGAAATTATTCTTAACCAATCGATCATTCGGATATCAGAGGTAAGTCACTTTATTTGTCTTTAATTTATTTATATTTCAGGAATTTAACACAAGTATCTTCTTTTTTCAGCTAAAAACTTTCAGCCAATTGCATACGCTTATTTTAAACAAATGTAAAAATATCAATGACTACTATCTCGAGCTGATATGTTCGCAAATGAAGAACTTGAGAGTTTTTAAAATGTTCGAACTGAAAAGCGTTGAAGGTGACATAGCTCTTTCAAGCGAGGGACTGGAAAATATAGGAAAACTACAAAATCTTGAGAAACTCGATGTTCGAGGGAATTACAATATTCTCACAGACGAAGTGATGAGTGAAATAGCTAAGAAATGTAAAAAAATTGCTTTCCTCAACATTTCTCGTAAGTTGCAAATCAGTTTTTATCAAACATTTCTGTAAACAGGGTGGCCGCTGAATCGGGAATTTTACCAATTATTGCAAGAAAAATCTATCCAATCACATTATATAATGCAATTTAAAATAAGTTTCATTTACAAGAACTTACAAGGAGATGATTAAAGTTGGGATTTTTTTTAAACTCATGTATTCCCTACTGAGAGACCATTGGATGACTATTAATTTGCCAAAACATTTTTTGCCAATTTCATACCGTTAACAAAAAACCTACTTTGAAAAAAAATTTATTAATTGAAATGTTTATTTATAAAATTATCATGTGAAATTATGTAAATATAACACTTTGAACAATTGAAAAAACACAAAATTCGCTTTTTTCTTGAATTTTCAATTATTGAAAATTGAAGTGAATTTTCTATTAAAAAGGAGTGTAAAGAATGTTCTATTTACATAATTTTTAATAAGAATTTAATCTGCATTTCAATAATTAAAAACTAAAAGTGAAATTTAAAAGTTTTAAGCTAAACAGACGAATTTTCTGCAAAACGGTTGAGTTTTTAATCCGAAAATATGAATTTTTAACAAAAAATTTCAATTTTCAACCCAAAAATATGAATTTTCTACCAAAAAAGATACATTTTGAAGCAAAAATGGAATACTTTACGTTTTCAATTTAAACAAATTAATTTTCTACCAAAACGACAAATTTTCAACAAAATATATGAATTTTTAACTAAAAATTATACATTTTTAACCAAAAATAGAACAGGTAAATTTTCTGCTAGAAGAATAAAGTTTCAAAAAACCAAACGATTTTTTAACAAAATAGTTAAATTTTTAATCAAAAATAGAATAGTTAAATTTTCAGTAAACAAATTAATTTTCGAACATAGAAAATAAATTTTCAATGAAATAGTTAACTTTTTAACCGAGAACCTTACATTTCTATGACGAAAGATACATTTTCCACAAAAAAGGAATAGTTATATTTTCAGTTAAAAAAAAATGATTTTCAATAAAATAGTTAAATTTTCAACCAAAGAAATTAATTCTAAAATGAGGAATCTTTAACTAGAAAAACGAATATTTAACCAAATAGTTCAATTTTCTATCGAAAAGATAATTTTCTACCAAGCAAGGTAAATTTTCAACGAAAAATAGAATAGTTCAATTTTCAGTCAGAACAATAAATTTTCAACCCAAGAAATGAATTTTTAACCAAAAATAGAATAGGTAAATTTTCAGTAAAAAATTAATTTGTAATCAAATGAAATAAATTTTCAAGTAAATAGTTAAATTTTCAAACAAAAAAATGAACTTTTAATGAAGTAGTTGGATTTACAACTAAAGAAGATAATTTTCAGCCAAACATGGTATAGTTAAATTTTCAGTAACAAAAATTAATTTTTAACAGCAGAAAAAAAAATATTTTTTAACAAACTAGTTCCACTTTCAAGTAGTTGAATTTTCAACCAAAAAAGATGAATCCTCAACAAAGAATGTAATAGTTAATATTTCAAGCAAAAAGATTTTTATTTTAAATCAAAAACAGTTGAATTCATCACAGACGAATTTTTATCAAAATAGTTGAATCATCAACCAAAACAGAGTAATTTCCAACCAAATCGTGGTGATTTTTAACGAACAAAAAAATTAAATTTCTACAAAACCGTTGATCTTGATTTTTAACAATTAAAAAAATATAAAATTCGCTTTTTTCTTCCATTTTCGATTGTTGAAAAGTAAATTTTCAATATTCTTCCATTTTTAACTGTTGGAAATTGAAGAAAAAGGTGAGCTTTGTATTTAAAACGATTGTAAAAAATGTTATATTTACATCATTTTACATTAAAATTTTATAAATATTTCAACCCATAAGAAATTTTTTGAAAAAGTCGATTTTTTCGGAAACGGCAAATAATATTTTGGCAAATTAATAGACATCCAATTGAATCTGATATAGAACTTATGACATTAAAAGAATATCCAAACTCTGACCATCTCCTTCTTAAACAATTAAAAACTAAAAGCGTTTGAAATTGAAATTTTTGGATTGAACTGTAGTTCGAGTATTAAAAATTAAATAATTGATTTTACAAGACAATTCTGAACTTGTTAAAAATTAAACAATTTGCAGATTTTAATGTTAAAAATTGAACTGTTTAAATTCGGGTAGCCTTTGTAGTCAAAAAAGTGTACACGTCCAATTTAAACTTTATTAATTATTTTCAATTTTTAAATAACATAGAATTAATAGATCTATAATTTAACGCTTTTATTCAACTCAAATCCTATTAAAATATTGCTTCAATTTAAAATATTCCATTTTTAACCCATTAAATTTGAAATTTTTTAATTACAAAAAAAAGAACACTTTTAATCTTTAGAAGTATTTGACTGTTCATTTAAAATTCATAATTATAAATCAGATATTAAAATCTGTACTCTTCGTAACTGAAATGTTTGAGATAACGTTCAATCGTTAAAATTTCAGAATGTTAATTTAAACTTTGAACGTTACGATTTTAATTGTTCCATTTTTAATTTCTAAGTAAAAGTGTTGATTTTCGATGTGAAAATAACAATTGAATAATTATTAATTTAAAACGACATAAAATAAAAATAATTTAATTTCTAATTGAAAATGTGCTAGATTAAAAGAAAATTAATTCATACCATTTTTAATGTTTCTAACTTAAAATTGCTTAAAATTATATCATTTTGAACATTTATATATTTTTTTTAAACCAGAAATCTTTAAACTGTTCGAAAAGTTTAAAATTCAAATTTTTGCGGTTTGACGGCAGTTAATTTGAAATAGTTCGCTTAAAAAGTATTAAAAATTTACATTTTATACGAGTAAATTATTGATCATTTGAATTAAAAATTTCGGAATCAAAAAGTTAGGCTGAAATTTTAAAAGTTTAAAATTCAAAGAGTTTCACTTTGAGTGTTTTAATTTTGAAGTTCAATTTTGATGACTTCAAATAAAAAATATTCAGCTATGGGAATTCGAATGTTTTAATTTCAATGACTGAAAAAAAATCTTACAACCCGGGAAATGACCGGGAATTTCTTTCCTCGACTAAAACGGCCACCCTGTTTAAACTAATCTTTTTAAATCCGATTTTTTATACCGTACTTGTTTCACAGATAACTACAAATTAACAGACAAAGCCCTTAACGCCCTATCAAATCTAAAACAACTACAGTGCCTGATAATGAACTCAAACGAAGTGACGGGAGAACATTTATGGAGACTATATTCCCTAGAAAAGTTGGAGTGTAAATGGTGTCGAAAATTAAAGACTGAAAGCCTGAGTTTGTTGGTGGAAATCTCAACAAATTTAAAATTTCTCAATTGTTTCGGTTGCTGTAATATCAACAACGATTTTCTACAATCTGCTGCATATTCTACGGCAGGACGAGTGAATGAAACTGTTTTAGAAATGTGTACTTTAGAAACTTCCATGGACATTGACAACTTTCAAAATAGATCACCGCTTTTAAGAATAGATAATTCTCCAACATTTTTTGAGCAAGATCTTATGATTGATTTTCAGTCGGAAGTTATTGACTGCAAGGATCACGAATCAGACAATGATTCTGATTCTGATGAGTATTACGAATTAGAAAGTTGATGATTCTGATTATTAATTTTAAGCCAAGTACCTTCGTCAATTCCTTTCAGTATGTGATTACGCCATGAAACGCAAGACTTTTTTATTTAAGACTTTCAACGTTTTCGTTACATTACGCTAGAAATTTTTAAGCATGCATTTTTAATTTAAAAAAAAACATTACAAGAAAAAGAGTATTATTCATTTCATGTATTTAGAAAATCCAATCCTTGTAGATTTTACTTGTAGACAGGTATTCTAAAATTTTCGGTTTCAGGAAGTTATTAAAAAAGGTCGATACAAATTTCCACGCAAAGAATTTTGAATGTTTACACCTAAAATTATTCAATTTGCCACTGAACCGGGAAATGACAGTGAATTTATTTTTTGACCGGGAAATTTTAAAATTTTTTGAAGAAAAATCTATCCAATCACTTGAAATATCACATAATATAATTCAATTTAAGATAAGTTCGACAATGAGTAATTGTTAGGCAGGGAGGAAATGTTGATTTTTCAATTTTTTCTAAATTGGAAGAGGAAAATTTCTGTATTTAAATATTTTCATACAGTTGGCAGGAACGAAATTTTGGTTACTTTTTTTTCTGATTTGGACGAGGCAAATTTTTTGTTTTTTAATGAAATTAATTAGTTTAGTAAATACTTTTTTGTTTGATAAAAATAGAATAAGTTCATATTTTAGAGTAATAAAAAAAATTCTATATGGCGGGCCAATTATTAACTTTAAAAAAATATAAATGTGACAACATAATAATAATTTATTCCATTGCAGGCCCAAAAAAATGTTCCTCCGCCAATTCAACAAATATTAAAGAAATAAAAAACTCAAAAATGTTGAAAAGAAAAAATGGCCTCTAGCAATTCATAAAAAAATAAATGATCGAAACTTTCTTCCTTCCAACTCAATAAAAATTTAAAAAATTATCCTCTTTCAATTCAGAAAAAAATAAACCAAAATTTCATCCCTTTCAACTCAATAAAACTGTTAATAAAAAATTATCCTTCCAATTCACAAAATATTAAAAACCAAAATTTTCTTTGCAACTCAAAAAAAAATCTGTAAATTATAAAATGTCGCTCTGCCAATTCAGCAAAAATTAAAAACTAAAATGCCCTCGTTTCAAATTAGCCCACCTTAAACTCAATAAAAATATTGAAGTTAAGTTCCTCTTCCAATTCGGAAAAATTAAATAGTACAATTTCTTCCCTTTCTTTTAAAATAATAAAACTTTTTAAAAAACATTATGTTGCCACACTTATGTTTATTATTTAAAGTTAATGATAGGCCCGCTAATTTTTTTCTTTTTGCCTCTAAAATATAAATTTCTTTTTCAAATAAAAAAATGTTCAGTTTTAAGAGTTCTAATTTTTTAATTTCAATAACCTTGAAACATTTTTTCGAAACGGGAAAAGACCGGGAATTTTTGAAAAAAAATCAACAAAATAGTTAAATTTTTAACTAAAAAAATGAACCTTCAACCAAAAAATAAATTTTTAACAAACTAGTTCAACGTGAATGCATAATTAAATTTTCCGTAAAAAAATGTATTTTCAACTAAAAAACAACTAATTTTCAACAAAAGAGATGAATTTTCAAATAAAATTTCGAATCTTCAACAACAAATGATTTTTTAACAAAGTGGTTCAGCCTTCAACCAAGTAGTTCAATTTTCAATAAAAAAATATTTATTTTCAACGAATAATGTAATAGTAGATATTTCAACCATAAAAGATGAATTTTTAACAAAACAATTGAGGCCATAACCAAAGAAAATTAATTTTCAACCAAAAAGTTGATTTTTTATCCAAAAAAAGATTAAATTTACGCTGAAACAGATAAATTTTCAAACAAGAAAGATTTCAGTTGAATTTCCAACACCAAAATATGAATTTTCAGCAAAAAGTTAATTTTCTACCAAAAATACAATAAATTAATATTATTATTATGTTGCCATACTTAGTTTATTATTTAAAGTTAATAATAGGCCCACCCAATTTTTGTGTATTCTTCTAAAAAGTACATTTATTTTTCAATATAATAAAAAAAATGGTCAGTTTTTATGAGTTCGAATTTTTTAATTTCAATAACCGTGAAAAACTTTTGCGAATCGAGAAATGACCGGAAATTTTTATACTTCATTAAACGGTAATCCAATAGTTCCATTTTAAATACTTTAAATTGCAAATTATTAATTTTTTACTGACTGAAAAATCCCGAAAAATAAAATTTCCGAATCTAAAAATTTTTCAAATTGTTTTTTAATCAATATTATTTATTTATTAAAAATACAATGATGAAATATTTTGATCAAAGAAGATTTTTTTACCATGTTTAATGCATTTTCAAAAATCATTGGTTGAATTTAAAATAATCGTAATTGAAAAAAATTTCTCAATGCAAGTTTTTTTGCGAAAATGTGCATAGTAGTTTTTTAAAATTATTGCTCTTGTAATAAAAAACTTTTGAATTTAGAAGTATTTTTTTCAAGTATTGATATTTCCAATTTTTGATTGAAATATCTTATAATTGCATTTTTAATGAATAAATATATGCTAAAAACAATTTTTTAATTATTTAAATTTGATAAAATACTGTATTATTAATACAAAATATTAAAATACTGTATAATTCACGAAATCATAAAAGTGCCCAAAAATAAAAAGCCGAATTTGAAAATTCCTGAATAATAAAATTCCCGACAATTTATATCATTACCAAATTTGGAAATTCTCGAATTGAAACAATTGAAAAATTGTTTTTTAATAAATATTATTTACTTATTAAAAATACGATAATCTAATACTTTTATCATAGAAAACATTTTTTTTAATGTTTAAAGTTTTTTTAAACTACTGTTTGAATTTATAATAATAATAATTGTATAAAAACTGTATAAAAAAATTAATTGAAAAACAAATGTGCCCCAGAAATATTTTTTTTTTTCAATTTTTGTTATTTTAAATTCAAACAATAATTTTAAAAAAACTTTCAACATTCAAAAAAAACTTTCTTTGATACAATTATTTGATTATTTTATTTTTAATAAATAAATCATATTCATTGTTTAAATTCGGGAATTTTATAGTTCTGAAATTTTCTAGTTCGGATATTTTATAATGCGGGAATTTGCCTATTTGGGAATTTTATTTTTCGGGATTTTTCAGTGTCTCCAATTTTTTATTTCGAATATCTCTTTTTCGGGATTTTTCAGTTGTGCCAATTATTAAGTACTAATTATTAATATCTAAGGTTACTAATTCAGGGTGTCCAGCGATTCTTAGGAACAAAATTCAAGGTCTTTTCCAGGTTTTCTAGGTCTCCTTTTTTTACATCAAGTAAATGAAATAACCGTTTGTTATATTTGTGAAAAATGAGCCATTTCATTTTTTATTGGCCAACAATTTTTAAAGAAAGCAGAACCATAAATAAACAAATTCTTAATTTTTTGCGAACATAAGTCGTCTTTGAAATCTTTGTTAAATCTTTTGAAATCTTTGTGTATTCGTTGAAATCTCTTGAAGTACTTAAAAGCTTTGTGAAATCTTTTTAAATTTTTGTTAAATATTTGAAATCTTGTAATCTTTGTGGAACTTTTTGAAATCTTTTGAAATTTTTACGAAATATTTGAAATATTTGTGAAAGCTTTCTTTAACTTTGTTTGTGAAATCTTTTGTGTTCCTTTGAAATCATTGAAATGTGTTGAAACCTTTTGAAATAGATTAAAATCTTTGAAATATTTATGAAATCTTTCGTATTCGTTTGAAATCTTTGAAATCGATTAAAATCTTTTAAATGTTTTTGAACTCTAGTGTACTGTACCATTTTTGAAATCTTTGGAATTCTTGTATGCTTTTGGAATCTTTGAAATATATGTGAATATTTCTGAAATCTTTTGTATTCATTGAAAATCATCAAAATGTGTTTAACCTGTGTAAAATCTTTTGAAATCTTAGAAATCTGGTTTATAGGGCTCGGAACTGCTCAAGCTTAAAAAAATAGTAAAATAGTAACCATACTTATTTCAAAAAAGTAACAAAAATGTAGCAAAAAAGAAAGATTTTGTACCAAAAAGGACGAAGTTTCCACAAAAATTATGAATCTTCAACAAAAAAATGTACGTTTAAGAAAGTAGTTCAACTTATAACGAAATGGTTGAATTTTTCTGACTAAAAAAGATGATTTGTTAACGAAAAATGTAATAGTTGATACAATAACCAAAAAGACCAATGTTTACAAAACAGTTGAATTTTCAACCAGTAAATATGGATTTAACTTTAAACTTAATTTTCAACTTTAATTTAAAGATTAAACTTAAATAATTCGATTTCAAGTTTAAAAAATTAATGTTTAACCAAACAGATGGATTTTCAACTACAACTATAGAATTTTCAATTGGAATAAGTTAAATTTTCAGTTAAAAAAATTACTTTCAACAAAAAAAACTAACTTTCAAATAATAGTTACATTTTCAAACAAAGTGATTTCAAATATAATTGTGAATATTTAACTGGAATAGTTGAATTTTAAATCAGAAACATGCATTTTTAAGTGAAATGATGAATCTTTAACTAGAATAATTGAATTTTTGACCAAAAAGATGAATTTTCAACCAAGAAGACAAATTTCTACCAAAAAAGACGAATTTTCAACTAAAAAGATAATTTTTGAACCAAAAATTGAATAATTAAATTTTTAGTCAAAAAATGAATGTTCAACCAAAGAGATGAATTTTTAACTAAAATTATGGAATATTCGACTGGAATAATAGTTACATTTTCAGCTGAAAAAAAAAAATTTTCAACCTAAAATCATCCAAAGAAAAAACAAGTTTTCAATGAAACAGCTCATTTTTCAACCAAAGAAATTAATTTTTAATTAAAACGACTAATCTTAAAAAAAAATTGTAAAAAAAGAGTTTAACTTTCAACCAAGTAATTTTATTTTCAACCAAAAAGATGAATTATCAACTTAAATGATAAATATTTAACTGGAATACTTGCATTTGTAACCGAAAAGAATAATTTTTAAACAAGAAGTTTCCACCAAAATTATGAATCTTCAACAAAAAAATGTATGTTTAAGAAAGTAGTTCAACTTTTAACAAAATGGTTGAATTTTTCTGACTAAAAAAGATGAATTGTTAACGAAAAATGCAATAGTTGATACAATAACCAAAAAAGATTTTAATTTAATATAAAAAACAGTAGAATTCATTTAAAAAATACGATTTTTCCACAAAATAGGTTATTTTTCAACCAAATTGTTGAGTTTTTAAGCCAAAAAGACCAATTTTTACAAAACAATTAAATTTTCAACAAGTAAATATGGATTTTTGACAAAAAAGTTATTTGTCAACCAAATAGTTGAATTTTCTACGAAAACAGGGGAATCTTCAACCGAAAAAGACGAATTTTCAACAAAATAAGTACATTTTTAACAAAAAAGATGAATTTTCAAATAAAATTATGTATTTTAAAACAAAGGGGTGATTTTCAATCAAGAAGATTAATTTTCTACCAAAAAAGACGAATTTTAAACTAAAATTTCAACAAAAAAGATTTAAATTTCAATTTAAAAACTAGCAATTTTAAAGAAATTGCGATTTTTATCAGGATTCATAATAATTCAATTGATTGTTTTTCCCTAATTTTCCGGCTCTAAAGTGCCAAATTTACTGAAAAAATTTGAATTTTTCACAAGTTTTTAAATAATACGATTAATGAATTAATTCATTTCGTTATTTCGGGCAAAAAATGTAACCAAAAGTAACCTTTTCATAAAATAAGTAACTTTTTAGTAACCGCGGATAAAAAAAGTAACTAAGTTACTAAAAAGTAACCCGTTCCGAGCCCTGGGTTTGCTATAACCTTTTTAAAATATTTGAAATCTTTTGAAAGTTTTAAAATCTTTGGAAATGTTCGAAATCTTTATAAGAGACTAAAAGATTTAAATTACTTTTCGCATTTCAATAAAATAACTGTTTTAAAAGAAAAAAAAATTAATTCTAGGATATTTCCATAGGTTTTTAAGGTTAAAAAAAAATTCAAGGAGAATTCCAGGTTTTCAAAGTCGCTGGACACTAGGGTAGTCCAAAAATGCATTGGAAATTTTTTTTTTTTTTTATTTTTATCGGGACACCCCCCAAATTTGTTCGAATCCACCCAAAAATAAATCGATTTTTTTGTTTTGAAAAAAAAATGATATTTAGGGGTGGCGCAAGCCCCATGAAGTTTAACATGTTTTTCCCATAAGAAAAAAAGACGTTTTTGTCAATCTTATTCAGAATCCTCAATATTATCTCAATCGAGTTGAAACCCAACATTTCTCTTCACAATTAGCCATAGAATACGAATAAAATATCACTTTTCAAAAACCAACACCATAAGTCTGTTTCATAGGGTCCCAAAGAAACCCCATAAGTGAAAAAATGGGGTTTGCGAGTTTTTGGCGCTAATTATGATTTTTTGCAGTTTTTTTAATGCGAATTGTTTCTAATACATATAATATGACTTTATACTGAAAATTAGATATTTTAATTAATTTTTTAAACAATTTATTATTGTTTTTAGCAATTTTCTCATAGAATGCATTTAGAAAGACGCGGTTTTTTTTACAAATTTTCCATTTGTTGTCCAATTTTCAATTGGAGGGAAGTGATAGTTCATCAATGTTAACAATAGTGATTGTTTAAACAATTTATTATAATTATTAATAATATTATATTTGAATAATGCTAGAAAGATGCGGTTTTTTTTTTTATTTCTGGCTTTTTGTTTAATTTTCATTTGGAGTGAAGTAATAATGAATTCCAGTTAACAAAATAATTGTTTTAACAATTTATTATTATTGTTGATAATATTCTCTTTGCTTAATCGGTAGAATGTTGCGGGTTTTTCTGAAATTTTCAACTGTTTGTTCATTTTTTATTAGGCGTGACTTGATAATTAATTGGATTTAGCAAAAATAATTGTTTAAACAAATTATTATTGTTTATGACTATCTTCATCTATATCGATTGCGCCTGATAGTTGCGGTTTTACGGCAATTTTTACCTTTCTGTCCTTTTTTCACTTAGTGAGGTAATAATTAATTAAAGTTAACAGAAAAGTTGTTTAAACAATTTAATATTGTTTATAACTATCTTTTTTGAGATAAGTGCTAGAAAGTGGCGGTTTTTTCTAAAATCTTTCACTTTGCTTCGCCTGCTTAATTACTAACAATTAATATATAAACACTAGAGATTTGCAATTCCAAGTTTTTCTTTTACGCTTTGCAATAAACTTCTTGTTGTAATCCAAAAAAAAACATTTACAAGTCATTTTAAGACCTAGTCCTTCCACCTATTCCTAAGTATTCTATTCTTTGTTTTTGCCTCTTGTGTAAAATAGTTTTTTTTTCTTTAAATTAATTTTTTTAAGCATTTGGAAAAGAGCAAAAATAATTCACTTAAAACAACAGTACCTTTCGAAAAATCATTTTTGTTGTGACTGCCTTATTACTTGTTCATAAATTGTTTAAACAACTTTTCTGTTAACTTTAATTATTACCTCACTAAGTGAAAAAAGGACAGAAAGGTAAAAATTGCCAAAAACCGCAACTATCAGGCGCAATCGATATAGATGAAGATAGTCATAAACAATAATAATTTGTTTAAACAATTATTTTTGCTTAATCTAATTAATTATCAAGTCACGCCTAATAAAAAATGAACAAACAGTTGGAAATTTCAGAAAAAACCGCAACATTCTACCGATTAAGCAAAGAGAATATTATCAACAATTATTTTGTTAACTTGAATTCATTATTACTTCCCTCCAAATGAAAATTAAACAAAAAGCCAGAAATTTAAAAAAACCGCATCTTTCTAGCATTATTCAATTATAATATTATTAATAAGTATAATAAATTGTTTAAACAATTATTTTGTTATGTTGAATTCATTATTACTTCACTCCGAATGAAAAGTGGACAAAAAACCAGAAATTAAGAAAAAACCGCATCTTTTCAGCATTATTCAAATATAATATTATTAATAAATATAATAAATTGTTTAAACAATTATTTTGTTAACTTGAATTTATTATTACTTCAGTACAGATGAAAATTGGACAAAAAGCCAGAAATTAAAAAAAAAATCCGCATCTTTCTAGCATTATTCAAATATATTATTAATAATTATAATAAATTGTTTAAACAATCACTATTGTTGACATTGATGAACTATCACTTCCCTCTAATTGAAAATTGGACAACAAATGGAAAATGTTTGAAAAAACCGCGTCTTTGTAACTACATTCTATGAGAAAATTGCTAAAAACAATAATAAATTGTTTAAACAATTCATTAAAATATCTAGTGTTCAGTATAAAGTCATATTTTATGTATTACAAACAATTCGCATTAAAAAACCGCAAAAAAATCATAATTAGCGCCAAAAATTCGCAAAACCCATTTTTTCACTTATGGGGTTTCTTTGGGACCCTATAAAACAGACTTATGGGGGTGATATTTGAAAAGTAATATTTTATTCGTATTCTATGGCTAATTGTGAAGAGAAATGTTGAGTTTCAACTCGATTGAGATAATATTGAGGATTCTGAATAAGATTTACAAAAACGTCTTTTTTTCTTATGGGAAATACATGTTAAACTTCATGGGGCTTGTGCCACCCCTAAATATCATTTTTTTTTTCAAAACAAAAAAAATGGATTTATTTTTGGGTGGACTCGAACAAATTTGGGGGGTGTCCCCATAAAAATTCGAAAAAAAATTTTTGGACCACCCTACTGGACACCCTTCTGATTATTAATTTTTTATGGGGAATTTGTGTGCTGCGCCAGTCGTCCGTTTCGCTGAACTAATTTTCTGATTTACCAACACAATTCTCCCGGCTTCTTCCAGAACTTGGAAGCATTCGCGAGCCTTTCTCACAATTTTTCTAGTTCATGCTTCAAGTTTACAGGCAAAATTGCGTTGTTTGTATTACAATGCTCCAAAGGAGAAATAAAATAAATTCGGTTGAAAAAGTGAAGGTTACTGTAATTCCTGCCTAATTATAGTTCAAATTGGAAGGTACTAGCATTGATGCAATGGAGGCGAGGAATAAAGTTGAAAAAATAAATACCAGAGATGATACCGATGATATTAATCGTACATCAATAGGACACCTACCCGATTTTTGTTTAGATCAAATATTTCAAAACCTCAATATTTATGAAAGAATAAGAATTGAGAGGGGTAAGTAAATAATAATAATAATCAAACGTTTAAACTGTTGAGGTTTTAAAACATTAATAGTCATAAAACTAATTTTTAAAGCACATGAGATTTAAAATTTAAAAACAGTGTTCTCGGTCGTAAAATTCTGAATTTATGCTATTAAAAATAAACAATTTTAAGTTTCATGCAGTTGTTAATGAAAAATGTTCCACAATTTTAGACTGGAATGTTTAAATTCCGTACAATTTCAAAATTAAATGTTTCAATATCAAGCCTCTGACTCACTTCAGAGATAAAAAATAATGTAAATAGTGACAAAAATTTGAGAAAATAGTGTCATAAAATTTTTCAAGTATTACACTTATGTGTAGTCCGAATTTGAAAGTTTATGGTCCAAAATGAAACAGTATGCAATAGAAAAAGAACTTTATTTTTTAAGTTGAAAATTTAATTTGCTAAAAATTTGTTGTTTTTGGTAGAAAATTCAACTCCTTGGTTGAAACTTTCTTAAAAGTTAATTTTTTTAGTTGAAGATTCATAATTTTAGTTGAAAATTCGTTTTTCTTTGGTTAAAATATAATTTTCTGACTGAAAATTTAACTGCTTTGTTGAACATTCAACTGATTAGTTTAGAATTCAATTTTTTTGTCGAAAATTCATCTTTTTGGATTGAAAATTCAACAATTTGATTGAAATTTTTTTTCTTTCTTGACTAACAATTTTTTTTAGGTTGAAAATTCAACTATTTCGTTAAAATTCATATTTTTGGTTTGCAAATTCATCTCTTTCTGTAGAAGTTGAACGTTCTTTTCGGATAAAAATGCTACTATCTGTTTAAAAATGAATCTGCTTCGGTTGAAAATTCGTATTTTCGTCTCGAAATTTCATCAATTTTGTAGAAAAGTTAAATATTTGATTTAAAATTTATGTATTTTCTTGGAAATTCGTCTTTTTTGGTAGAAACCCAATTTTTTGGTCAAACATGCAACTTTTTGATTGAAAAGTAATTTGTTTTATTTGAGAATTCAAGTTCTTTGTTGAAAATTCGTTTTCCTTGGTTAAATTCAAGTGTTTTTTTATTTTAAATTACATTCCTTTTTTTTTTGTTGAAATATCAACTATTAAATTTTTCGTTGCAAAAAGTTCTTTTTAGGTTGAAAATTCAACTCCTTGGTTGAAAGTTGAACTCTTTTTCTCTCGAAAAATAATTTTTTTTCGCTATTCAACTATTTCGTTAAACATTCATATTTTTGGTTTGAAAATGCATCTCTTTTTGTAGAAGTTGAACCTTCTTTTGGATAAAAATACAACTGTCTGGTTAAAAATGAATCTGCTTCGGTTGAAAATTAACTTTCTTTTTTTTTTTAGAAAAATCGTCTTTTTTGGTAGGAAAACAATTTTTTGTTAAAAATTCATCTTTTTAGGTTGAAAATTGATAATTAGAAATTCAACTTATTAGTACAAAATTAAACTGTTTTGTAGAAAATTTGTATTTTCGGCTCGAAATTTCATCAATTTTGTAGAAATGTTAAATATTTGATTGAAAATTTATGTATTTTGTTAAAAATTCGTCTTTTTGGTAGAAAACTAATTTTTTGGTAAAACATACAACTTTTTAGTTGAAAATTAATTTGTTTTAGTTGAGGATTTAAGTTCCTTGTTGAAAATTCGTTTTCCTTGGTTAAATACAACTGTTTTTTTTATTTTAAATTACATTCTTTGTTTTGTTGAAATATCAACTATTACATTTTTCGTTGCAAAAACTTCTTTTTAGGTTAAAACATTCATATTTTTGGTTTGAAAATTCATCTCTTTCTGTAGAAGTTGAACCTTCTTTTTGAATAAAAATACAACTGTCTGGTTAAAAATGAATCTGCGTCGGTTGAAAATTAACTTTTTTTTTAGAAAATTCGTATTTTCGGCTCGAAAATTGAACAATTTCGTATAAAATATAACTATTTGGTTGAAAATTCCTGTATCTTGTTGAAAAATCGTCATTTTTGGTAGGAAAATAATTTTTTGTTAAAAATTCATCTTTTTAGGTTGAAAATTGATATTTAGAAATTCAACTTATTAGTACAAAATTAAAATTTTTTGTAGAAAATTAGTATTTTCGGCTCAAAATTTCAAGAACTTGGTAGAAAAGTTAAATATTTGGTTGAAAATTTTTGTATTTTGTTGAAAATTCGTCTTTTTTTTATAGAAAACCAATTTTTTGATCAAACATGCTACTTTTTGATTGAAAATTAATTTGTTTTAGTTGAGAATTCAAGTTCTTTGTTGAAAATTCGTTTTCCTTGGTTAAATACAACTGTTTTTTATTTTAAATTACATTCCTTTTTTTTTGTTGAAATATCAACTATTAAATTTTTTTTTTTTTTGCAAAAACTTCTTTTTAGGTTGAAAATTCAACTCC
The DNA here is from genome assembly GCA_932195095.1 of Andricus curvator. Taxonomy (NCBI): domain Eukaryota; kingdom Metazoa; phylum Arthropoda; class Insecta; order Hymenoptera; family Cynipidae; genus Andricus; species Andricus curvator. Next base: position 83,917 of record CAKNYM010048946.1, read on the forward strand.
TTGGTTGAAAGTTGAACTTTTTTTCTCTTAAAAAATAATTTTTTTCGCTGAAGGTTCATAGTTTTAGTCGAAAATTCGTTTTTTCGGGTTGAAAATTCAACTACTTTGTAGACAATTCATCTTTTTGGCTCGAAAATTAATTATCTTAAATGAAAATTTAACTGCTCTATTTTTGGTTAAAAATTGATCTTTTTAAGTTCAAAAATTCAACTATTTAGTTAAAAATTTAGAAACGAAAAAAATATAAACTAAGAATTAAATAAAATTTGGACTAGCATCACATCCATTGTCCAAATTAATCTTCTTGGTGAAAAATTCAAATATTTGGTTAAAAATTGATTTATTTTGTTGAAAATTCGTGTTTTCTGGTAGAAAATTAATCTTCTTGGTTGAAAATTCAACGATTTGGTTAAAAATAAAATATTTTACAAGGAAAAGTAAAGGAGCAGTAGCATTAGCGGACAATAGTGTGAAAATAGTTTCTTTATTGTCATTTTTTTCGAAATAGTAGCAGAATAGTCTCTAACTTACTGAAAAATTACGAATTTTAATCACTTAAAATTGAAATATTTTTAAATTATCGCCTGGAAAAGTGAAAAATAATATTTAAAAGATGATGAATTATATCATTTATATCTCCAAGCGTTAAAAAGTGAAGAAATAAAACAATTTTAGATTAAAATGAACAAATTTCAAATTTATTTATTTCAACCAAAAAAGATTACTTTTCTATGATGAAAGAAATATTTTCAATCCAAAAGGACGTATTTACGATCAAAAATTATTAATCTTTGACAAAATGGTGAAGTTTTCAACAAAATAGTTGATTTTTAACCAATTTTGTTGAATTTTAAACCTGCAAAGATAAACTTTCAACCAAATAGTCGAATTTTCAAACAAAACAGTTGAATTTTCGACTGAAAAAGATGACTTTTTAACAGAGTAGTTGAATGTACAACTAAAAAAGATATATTTTTAACCAAAAATATTAATTTTCTACAAACAAATTTTTAACAAAATATATTAATTGTCAACCGAATAATCGAATTTCAACTAAAATACTGATTCTTCAAACTGGACTAGTTAAATTTTCAGTTCAAAAAATTAATTTTCTACAAAAAAGTAGTTCAACTTTTACCTAAGCAGTTTAATTTTCAATTAAAAAAGATCAATTTTCAACCAAAAATTATATAGATACATTTTCAATTTAAAACATTAATTTTTAACCAAAAAAACGAGTTTTCAACAAAATAGTTAACTTTCAACCAAAAAGATGAATATTCAACCAAAAATAATTAATTTCTAACCAAACAGTTGCATTTTCAACCAAATAGTTGAACGTTAAAGCAAAGGAGACAAATTTTCAACGAAATAGTTAAACTTTTAACCAAATGGTCGAATTTTTAATTTAAAAAATTTTAAACTTCCCCCGAAAACAATTGCATTTTCAAATAAATAGTACAATTTTTCAACAAAATACATTAATTTTCAAAAAAATAGTTGAATTTTCAACTGAAAAAGATTTATCGGTCAAGAAAGAAAAGAAAGTTCATCCAAATTCTTAAACTTTCAAGCCACAAGATCAATTTTCTGTAAGAAAGTTGAATTTTTAACCCGAAAATATTAATTTTCAACAAAAAAGTTTCTTTTTCAACCAAACAGATGCATTTTTAATCAAAAAAAGGGGAAATTTTAAACAAGAAGAATATTTTTCTACCAAAAACGATAAATTTTCAACTAAAAAAGATCAATTTTTAACCAGTAATTGAAAAGTTGCATTTTCAGTTACAAAACGTAATTTTCAACAAAATATTTCAATTTTGAACCCAAGAGATGAACTTTCAACAACAAAATAATTTTTAACAAAGTAGTTCAACTTTCACCCTAGTAGTTGAATTTTCAATTTAAAAAGATGAATTTTCAATTCAAAAAGATGGATTTTTAACAAAATAGTTCAACTTTCAACCGAAGAATTTTAAATTTTCAACTAAAATGATGAAAGTTCAACTGGAATAGTTAAATTTTTCGTTAAAAAAATTAATTTTCAACCAAAAAAAACTAGTTTTCAACTAAACAGATGAATTTTCAAATAAAATTATGAATCTTCAACAAAATGTGAATTTTTAACAAAGTGAATCAGTTTTCAACCAAGTAGTTTAATTTTCAACCAAAACGAATTATTTTCAACGAATGATGTAATAGTAGATGTTTCAACCAAAAAATATGTTTATTTAAAATAAAAAACAGTTGAATTCAACAAAAAAGATTAATCCTAAACCAAAGAAGGCTAATTTTCAAACAATAAAGATTTCAGTTGAATTTTCAACACCACGATATACATTTTCGACAGAAAGTTAATTTTCTACCCCAAAGTTCTTTAGAAATTCTTTAAAATTCCTTCAAATCCGTTGCAATCTTTGAACTCCTTTCTTAGTTTTCTAAAAATCTCTTGGAATCTTGTAAAATACCGTAAAGTCTCTTAGAAATTTCTTCAATAATTTTGAAAACTTTGAAATCCTCTGAAATCGTATGAAACTTCTTCAAATCTAGAGAAATTCCTTATAATCATATGGAATTTTTTAACTCCTTTTAAAATCCTATGAATCCTTCAAATATTGTAAAATTCCTTGAAATCCCTTACAATTTTGAAAATACCGTGAAAATTCCTTGAAATTTTTGAAATATTTTTAAACTTCTGAAATCTTACAAAATCATTTGAAATGTAAACAAAATTCTTAATCTCTTGAAATTTTCTATAATCCTACGAACTTCTTTGGAATCTCATGAAATTCCTCGGAATCCTTTAATAAAACGATATTCTTTACAATTTTGTGAAATTTTAAAAATCCCTTGAATTTTGTGAGATTCAGTACATCTTAAAATTTTTAATATCTTTTAACGTTCATTTATAAATGTTTAAAGTTTGAAATCCTTTGACATCCCAAAGTTCTTTAGCAATTTTTTGAAATTTCCTAAAATCCGTTGAAATCTCTGGAAAACTCTCAAGTTTTTTTTAAATCTCCTTAAATCTATGGAAATTCTTTATAATCTTACGGAATCTTTTAATTTCTTTTCAAATCCTATGAATCCTTCAAATATTATAAAATTCATTAAAATTCCTTAAAATTGGTTAAATACCGTAAAAATTCCTTAAAAACTTCTTAATCTTTTAAATCCTCTGAAATCTTACGAAATCAATGGAAATTCCATAGAAATTTTTAAATCTCATGAGATTTTCTACAATCCTACGAAATTCTTTGAAATCTCATGAAAATCCTCGGAATCCTTAAAAAAAAACTATATTCTTTCAAATCGTTTGAAAATTTTAAAACCCCTTAAATCCTGTGAAATTCCGTCTAAAATCTTTAAATCTTTAATATCTTTTAGAATTCCTTTATAAATGTTTAAATCTTCGAAATTCTTTCAGTGCCCAAAGTTCTTTAGAAATTCCCTAAAATCCTTTGAAATCCTTTGGTATCTTTGATACTTTTATTTTAAATTCCTTAAAATTTCTTGGAATCTTGTACAATAGTTAAAATCGTTCAAATCCCTTGAAATCCATTAAAATTTTGTAAATTTTTAAAGGGCTTGGAGATCTCACAAAATCGCGTAGGTCTGGTACAATCCCTAAAAAATCCCTTAAAATACTTTAAATCCCGCAAATTATCTTGAAATTTGTAATAGTCTCTTAAAATTTTCTTCAATAATTTTGAAAACTTTGAAATCCTCTGAAATTAGATGAGACTTTAAAATCCTTTGAGATTTTTAAAATCCCTTAAATCTTGTGAAATCCCGTATAACATTTTTAAATATTTAATATCTTTTAAAATTCCTTTATAAATGCTGAAATCTTTGAAATTCTTTGAGACCACGAAGTTCTTTAGAAATACTTTCAAACTCCCTTAAATCCTTTGAGATTTTCGATACTTTTTTCAATTCTTGAAATTTCTTGGAACCTTGCCAAATACCTTAAAATCGTTCAAATCCTTTGAAATCCATTGAAATTTTGTAAATCTTTAAAATCTCTTAAAATTTCTTCCAAAATTGTGTGCACTGAAGTCCTCTAAAATCAGCTGGAACCCTCTAAAATACTTTGAAATCACTGAAATCAGTTAAAATCCTTTGGAATCTTTTGAAATCTTGTGAAATTTATAGAAATCCCTTGAAATATTTTGAAATTTCAATTGTTCTGATGGCGAATATTTTATTGTATCCAGTCTAGGGAAGAAGTTTGAAAATATGTTTAAGGGAAAAGTGAAAAAATAGTTGGATTAGCGAGCTATAGTAGCAATTAGGGTTTTTTTTTCAGAATAGTAGCAAAATAATTGCATCTTTTAGAAGAAGATTTAACCTTTTTTTATCTCATGCTGTTAAAACCAATTCCATTTTTTTATCACATAATGCCAAAATGTTCTGTTTCGTTCAATTTTTTCTCGTTTCTCGGATTTTCATCCGTGGAATCAAATTTTTAGTTCTCCTTTTTGAAACGAAGCAGAGAAAACTTAAAAAATGTAAAAGTCCTAATATTTAAATTTTCTAAATTGCAGTCTGTAAACGTTGGCAACATGTGAGTAAAGATTCATGGTACACAATCACAAAATTAGACTCTATTCTTCCATATATTGAAAGTATAGGAAGAGTAGAAAGAAGTTTAACCACTGATCGTTATATCTTAAGACAAGTTTTAAATCGCTGTGGCAAATACTTGCTATCACTCGATTTGAGGAAAGAGGAAGAATCCCGACTTTATGGAGAAGTTACGGTGCCCGTTATTATTTCTGAAACTTGTCACAAACTTCAAGTTCTCAACCTCTCATGTTATGTAATAGAGGTGAAATCATTTTTAAGAATGATTCCCGTATGTGGAAATTTAACGAAAATACTTTTCGCCCTCTTGGGTGATGCCCAAGATTGTGAAGAAGCAATTATTCAATTATTGAGAAAGACGAGGAAACTGAAACACTTTTGGACTCATTATGTTGTAGTTCACTTCGATTCTTTTCCCGATAGTATGGAGGAAATCCGACTAGATGGTTGCACTGTTAAATCTTCTCCGAATGTAAGTATTTTGCATTAATCAATACAAAAAATTAATTTTTTTTAAGTATGAGTACTTTTACAGACTTTATAGCTCAAAATGCTCTCAAAACGGGGGAATTGGGTGATTTTTCGCGAAATAGGGGGAAAAATTCTATTAAATAAAACTAACGCTTAAGATTTCAAGTCGAAATATCTTGCATTTCGAACAAAACAGTTGAATTTTAACCAAAAAAGATTAATTTTCAACTAAACAGTTGAATTTTCTATACAAAAAATTAATTTGGACCAAACAGTTGCATTCACAACCAAATAGTTGAATTTAAAAGCAGAAGAGACGAACTTTCAGCAAAATAGTTGATTTTTTAATCAAATAGTTGAATTTTCAACCAAATAATTGAATTCTCTACTAAGATAGTCGAATTATCAAGCCAAAAAAAAAACAAATTTTTTAGAAGGTAGTTGAAACTTCAACCTGGAAAAGTTAAATTTACGACAAAAAAGTTCATTTTTCAACCAAGAAAGATTCATTTTTAACCAAGAATTGTGACTTATCTACCAAAAAGATGAATTTTCAATTCAAAAGGACGAATTTTCAACAGAATAGATGAATTTTCGACCAAAAATATGACTTTTTAACAAAATAGTTGAATTTTCAATAAAATAGATCAATTATAAACAAAATAGTTTAATTTGAACAAAATAGTTGCATTTTTAACCTCCAAAGATGAATTTTCAACCAAATAGTTGAAGGTCCAACTATAACAGAAAAGTTTTTAACCAAGAATATTAACTTTCTATTTAAAAAAATGTTTTTAACAAAATACATCAATTTTCAGCTAAATAAATGATTTTTCAACTAAAAAAGATAAATGTTCAACTAAAATTATGCTTCTTTAAATTGAAATAGTTAAATTTTTAGTTAAAAAAATAAATAACTTTCAAGAAAAAATAATTTATTTTAAATCAAAATGGTTCAATTCAACCAAAGAAATTATATTTTTTTAAATTAGTTTAAGTTTTACACAAGTAGTTGAATTTTCAATTAAAAAGCTCAATTTTCAACCAAAAATGAAAAGTTACATTTTCAGTTTTAAAAAATAACTTTTACCCGCAAAAACATGTTTTCAACAAAATAGTTGAAGTTTTAACCGAAGAGATGAATCCTCAAGAAACAAAAAAAATGATTTTCTAACAAAGTAGTTCAATTTTCACTTATGTCGTTGAATAGTTGCATTTTCAGTTGAAAACATTAATTTTTAACCAAAAAAAAACGAGTTTTTAGCAAAATATTTAAACTTTTAAACAAAGAGATGAACTTTCAACCAAAAAAGTTATTTTAACAAAGCAATTGAACCAAAAATGATAAACTCTCAATAAAAAATGTAATAGTTGATATTTCAAGTGAAAAAGAGTTTTATTTTTTAAATTAAAAAAAAAAAACTGAATGCAACCAAAAAAAAATGAATTTTCAACAAAATAGTTAAATTTGTAACCAGAGATGAATTTTTGATCAAAAAGATTAATTTTGTAAAAAGAAAGACAAATTTTCAACAAAATACATGAAGTTTCAATTAAAAAGTTTCAATTTTCAGTTTCAAAAATTAATTTTGTACCAAAAAAGGCGAATTTTCAAAAAAATAGTTAAATTTTCAACAGAGAGTTGAATTTTTAACTCAAAAATATGAATTATAAAACGAAAAATGTAATAGTGTATATTTCAACCAAAAAATATTTTTATTTTAAACAAAAAATAGTTGAATTCAACAAAAAAAACAACGCATTTTCCACAAAATAGTTGAGGTTTTAATAAAAAAATGTGACTTTTTAACAAATAGTTGAATTTTCAACAAAATGGTTCAATTTTCACCAGCCTCCTGGCTTTTTCTATCAAGCCTATGTGATAAAAGTTTCATGAGTAAAAATTCCAATTTTTTGAAATAAAAACAATTTCATCAAATTTTCTTTTACGAAACATTAGCCAAGAAAGCTTCCAATATTTTTTAAAGCAAAGCTTATTTAAAAAAAAATATAAAATGCTTAAGTTTTAAACGTAAATTCGCTTCAATTTTTAGAGGGAAGTTCGAGTAGAAGTTTTATTATTTCTATATTTAAATATTAATATTTATTGTCATTATTACATTACAATATTATGTTAACATTTTAATATTATTTTTAAAGTATTAATAATAAATGAAAATTTAGATTTTTTGTTAAATATATTGTTTTTAATAGAAAGCAAAAAATACGAGAATTAAATATAAAATTATATAATAAGGACTTCCTATAGAATTATAGAAAATTGTAATAATAGTTAGTTTTTAGTCTACATTTAATTTTATATTTAATTCTCGTAATTTTTTGGCTTTGTGATTCGAAACAATATTTTTTTTTAAATTTAAATATTGATTTATTATATATTATTTTAATTAAATAAATTATTTAGAAATTAGTTCAATCTTCAACCAAATAATAGAATTATTAATCAACAGAAATTAATTCTGAACCATAAATAAAAAAGTAGAATTTTCAATTAAAAAGAATTAACCTCTAACCAAAAATGGTTAGATTTGCTTATTGGATTCTTTTAATTCAGTTGGAAATTACTCGAAAAAAAACGAGAAAAAGGGGAAGTTTCTTAAAAACAGGGGGTTTAAGAGGAATTTTTTTTTAAAGGGGAAAAGAGGGGAATTGGTGAAAGAGTGTGATCTGCTTTTATAAAATTCTTTATTCTTACTGAGCCATAAGAGATATTTAATCTTTTTCAAAATTTTATTCCAAGCTTTATTTTTTCTTTAGACAACTAATTTCAACAACTTGCACACACTTGTTCTGAGAAAACCTAAAAATTTCGACGACGCCTCTCTCGAGATAATATCCGGAATGAGTAATTTAAAATCACTGAAGTTGAGCTTTATACGCAGCAAAAGTCAAGTTACAAGTAACGGAATGAGGCACCTAAGCAACCTAAAAAATCTCGAGAAATTAGATATTCGTGGAAATCGCCATTCTTTTACAGATGAGGTGATGAAGGAAATAGCTGACAACTGCAGAAAAATAGTTTTCCTCAATATATCACGTAAGTGAAGTTTTAATTTTCTTAATTTAGGGGCCGTCCATAAACTAAGTTGCCAATTTACCAAGTACCGTGCCCTCAAATTCTCTCAAAAAATGGGAAATATGGTGATTTTCATGAAAATAGGGGAATAATTGGGGAACACCAAAAGAGATTAATTTTCAACCCTGGAAAATGAATTTTCAACAATAACCAAAATTAAGTTTTAACCAAGCAATTGCATTAACAACCGAATAGTTGAACTTGGAAGCAAAAAAATAATTGTCACAGAATAGTTGAAATATTTCTACTGGAATATGAATTTTCAATCGAATCGTCGAATTTTCAAACAAAAAACATTAAAATTCAACCAAAAAAAGATCAAGAAAGATGAATTTAAAACCAAATAGTTCAGTTTTCAATGAGAAAATCTAGTTTTTGAATCAAAAACGGAATTGTCCGATTTTCAGTTAAAAAAACTCAATTTTCAACACGAAAAAAAAAACGATTTTTCAACCAATTAAATTCAACCAAGAAAGAAGTTTTTTTATCAAAATAGTTGAATCCTCAAACAAAACAGATTAATTTTCAACCAAGAATTTTAATTTTCTACTAGAAAAGACGAATTTTCAGCCAAACAGTGGAATTTTGAACTAGAAAACGTCCATTTTCGATTAAAAATGTAAGTTTAGAACCAAACAGGGAATTGTTACAGCTTCAGTTAACAAAATTAATTTGCAACTAAAAAATAAAAATACTTTTCAACAAAATAGTCAAATTTCAAAATAAGAAGATGAAATTTCATCTCAAATCATGAATATTAAAAAAAAAATTTCAACAGAGTAGTACAAGTATCAACTAAGTAATTGAATTTTTATCAAAAAAAGATAAATTTTCAACCAAATAATTTAATTTTCTACCAAATTGTTGAATTTTCAAGCCCAAAAGGCAAATTTTCTAAAAAACAGTTCAATTTTTTTTTCAACCGGAAAATATGAATTTTTAACTAAAATGATTAATGTACAACCAAAAAAGGAGCTTTCTAAAAAGTAATTTAACTTTGAATCAAGTAGGTGAGTTTTCAACCAAACAAGAGAAGTTTTCAACAAATTAGTTGAATCCTCAACCACAGCAGATTAATTTTCAACCAAAAATTTACATTTTTACCCCAGAAAAATATGAATTGTCAACAAAGAAGATTAATTTTCTACCAGAAAAGACGAATTTTCAACAAAATACATGAATATTCAGCGAAATAGTTGAATTTTCAACTAAAAAAAGAAAATCCGATTAAGAATATAAATTTTGAACTAAATTTGGAATTGGTTCAGTTTCAGTTAAAAAAATTAATTCAGAACTAAAAAAACGAATTTTCAACAAAATAGTTCAATTTTCAGCCAAGGAGATGAATTTTCAACTCAAATGATGTACTTTAAAAAGAAAAAAGGAATATTGAACAAAGTAGTTCAACTATCAATCAAGCAGTTGAATTTTCAATCAAACAATATGAATTCCGAACCAAAAATATAATAGTAGATTTTTCAATCAAAAATAGTTGGATTTTCTTATTGGGTTCTATTAATTCAGTTTTCATTCAAGTGAAAAACGAGAAAAAGGGGAAGTTTCTTGAAAACAGGGGAAAAATAATTCTTGAAAAAAAGGAGAAAAGAGGGAAAAAGTGTAAAATCTGAAATATAAAAGTGATTTTCAAACTTATTTTATTATTATTAAACTGTCCTGCAACACAACTTTAGCAAAATTTACAAACTTTGTTCTAATTTATCATCAGGAAATAGCAGCTCTTTTCACTCTATTTTCCTATTTCAGATAATCATTTGACGGAGAGAGGCATTTCGGAACTATCGAAATTAAAGGAACTTCGCTACTTAACAATGCGAGACTTAACCGGAGTAAGAGGTGAAAATCTTTGGAGATTAAGTGCTCTAGAAATTTTGAATTGCAGTTACTGTTACGACATTAAAACTGAAAACTTATGTACTTTAGTCGAACGGTCGGTCGATCTTAAAAAGGTCGTCTGTTTAGGTTGCAATATCAGTACGAATCTCTTAGAAGTTGCTGCGGATGCAACAGCACGTCGAGGAAATGAGACTGTTTTAAATATTTGTTTTGATTTCCCAATATCGCCTAAAGAGGTTGCTGAAATTGTAAATAAATCTCCAAGATTGAGGATATATAGTTATAACATAGCTTTAGAAACAAAGCTTGAAACTGAAAATTGCGATGGTCGTTTTAAGGACGATGATTGGTATGATAGTATGTCTATGGAATATGATATGACAGATGTTGATACTGATGATGCCACTGATACTGAAAATGAAGTTGAATCTGATGCCGATTCCTTATCATCAGTCGCAGATGAGAGTGAGTACGAAGATGAATCTGAAAATGTAGAAATTTCTGAAAACGAAGATCTATCTGAAAACGAAATTGAATCTGAGGAATAGACATCAGCCTTTGTGAATATTATTGTTGATTAATGATTGTGTATGATAGTGAGCATTACTATTTATTATATATTTTTATTGTATTTTGACTTCAACGATTCATTTATCCAAACGTGATTAAATTAAGGCCAAATTTTAAAACCACTTTTGCTTCCTTTATTCGAACTTAACGATTTGAACTACGATTTTTTTTCAGTTGAGGCGAACCCGGTTTTGTTTTGCGTTGTATACCTATATTTAAATTAAAAAGCATCAAACTTAAAATTGTTAATTATTAAAAAACAAAATAAAAACAGGGTTTGCCATTCAAGTATATCCCATTTTTGAAAACAAACGCCACGGAATGTGAATACAATTTCGCGAGTTTATTATAAATAATGTTTTTTTCAGCCCTTGTAAATATCTAAATGTGTATAAATAGTGAATTTGTTTCTAAAGTCCATGAATTTAAATAATTAAAACAAATTTTTATTTTATCTTATACTTAAAAGCTTAAAAGTCAATGTATATTTAAAATATCAATATTTTGAAAGAAGTTATTTTGCAGGTGAGTAGAGACCCTATAAAAACAGGGAAAATAATGAGATTTTTCACGAAAATATGGAAAAATGTTCTTTTAACTAAAATTCATGTGAATACTATATTAAATTCAATTTAAAACATTTCAAATTTCGAAAATATTGCATTTTCAACAATATTGATGAATTTTTAACCAAATAGTTGAATTTCGAACAAACAATATATATTATCGACCTAAAAAGACGAATTTTCGACAAAATGCATGAATTTCCAACCGAATAGTTGAATTGTCAACCAAAAACGATTTTAATTTAAATAAAAAACAATTGAATTCAACCAAAAAGATGAATTTTCAATAAACAGTTTAATCCTTAACAAAACAGATTAATTTTCAACCAAACAGTAGAATTTTTAACCGAGAAAGATGAATTTTCTACCAAGACGGACGAATTTCAACAAAATACATGAATTTTCAACTGAATAGTTTAATTATCAATTATAAAAAATAATTTTCAACAAAAAAAAAATAATTTTTAACAAAATAGTTCACATTTATATTTAAGAAAAGTTTAATTTTAAATAAACAGTTAAATTCAATCAAAAAAGATAAATTTTCAACAAGAGCTTAATTTTTAACTAAGAAAGATTTTTCAGTCATTAGAAAAAAAATTTTAACCAAACTTGACTTTTCAAGAAAAAAGATTAATTTTTAACGAACAAGATTAACTTTCTACCAAAAAGGACGAAATTTGAACTAAATATAGAATAGTTTAGTTTTCAGTTAAAAATATTAATTTCCAACTAAAAAATAAACGAATTTGCAACTACATGGTTGCACTATTTACGAAAAAAAAAGATGAACTTTCTATCATAATAGTTGAATTTTCAACCAAAAAGACGAATTTTCAACAAAGAGTTGACTTTTCAAGCAAAAAGATTAATTTTCTACCAAAAAGAACGAAGTTTTTATAAAACACATAAATCTTGAACCAAATAGTTGAATTTTCAAATGAAAAGATTATTTTTCAACTAAAAATAGAATAGGTAAGTTCTCAGTTAAACATATTAATTTCTAACTAAAAAAAAAATTACAAATTTTCAACTAAATAGTTGCACCTTTTACCAAAAAAGATGAACTTTCTATGAAAATAGTTGAATTTTCACGACCACAAAGACGAGTTTTCAACCAACAGTTGAATTTTTAACTAAGAAAGATTTTTCAGTCAAAAGAGAAAACAAAATCAAGCAAAATGTTGAATTTTCAAGAAAAAACATTAATTTTCAACCAAAACAACGGATTTTCTAGAAAATACATGAATCTTGAACGAAATAGTTGAATTTTCAAATAAAAATAGAATAATTAATTTTTCAGTTAAAAATTAAATATAAATAAATTTGTTGTTAATACAACTACTTAGTTGAAAGATCAACTACTTTGTTAAAAATAATTTTCTTTGCTATTTATTCCATTTTTTGGTTAAAAATTTTACTTTTTATTTGAAAAATCAATTCTTTGGTTGAAAGTTCATGCATTTTATTGAAAATTAATCTTGTTGCTTAAAAATTCATCTTTTTGTTAGAAAATCACTTCCTTGGTCGAAAATTTAACTATTTTTTTGGAAATTCAACTATGTGGTTGCAAATTCATCTATTTTGGTTAAAAATGTTCAAAAGTGTTCAAAATTGATTTTTTTTAGTTGAAAATTAGTCTTTGGTAGAAAATTACTCTTCTTGTTTGAAAATTCATCTTTTTGGTTGAAATTTTTTTTTTTTTCATTCAAAATTTAACTAATTTTCAAACTCCTTTTTTTGTTAAAAATTATTTTTTTAACTGAAAACTAAACCATTCCGGATTTGATAAAAAATTTAACATTTTTAATTGAAACCTCAACTACATTTTTGAAAATTCATGTATTTTGATGAAAATTCGTCTTTTTTGTTTTTTAAAGTGAATATTTAAGGTTGAAAATAAATTTTTTTTATTTGAAAATTCATATTTTTGCTGAAAAATTATTTATTTGAAAAATTATCTTCTTAGTTGAAAATTAATTTGTTTAGTAGCAAATTTAAATATTTTGTTGAAACTTCGTTTCTTTTTTGGTAGGAATTTTTTTTTTTTTTGCTGAAAATTTAACCATTCCATTTTTGGTTAAAAAATTATATTTTTAGTTGTAAAGTTATGTATTTTGCTGCATGTTCGTCTTCTTAGGTAGAATATTATTATTTTTCTTTGTAAATTCACTTCTTTCGTTGAAAATTGATCTGTTTTGTTGAAAATTCGTTTTTATTTTGGTCGAAAATTAATGTTTTAAATTGCAATGTAACTATTAAATTTTTGGTTGAAAAATTATTTCTTTAGTTAAAACCTAATTTCTATTGTTGAGAATTCAATTATTTGGTTGAAAATTTATGTATTTTATTGAAAATTCCTCTTTCTAGTAGAAAATTAATCTGCTTGTTGTAAAATTAATCTTTTTAGATAAAAACTGAACTATTTCTTTTTTGGTTCGAAATTTATCTTTATTAGTTGAAAATGCAACTATTTGGTGTAAAAAGTAGAAAAAGTTATGAAAACACGTACTTTGAAAGGTTCTTTCAGAAAACAATAAAGTATTATATTTCTGAAATTCAGAACTGCGCAAGAAAAACTAATCAGTAATTAAAATATAACATTTTTTTCTGTTCAAACTATAAACAGGCCTCACAGTCCCTATGGAATTAAATATAGGGACCAAAGGGTACTTTTTGTCACGCTCATAGGGTACTTTTTTCGCGCTCAAAGGGTACTTTTTTCGCGCTCAAAGGGTAAAAAATTCAAGATAAATTCATAAAACTTCAAAACAATTCAAGTTAAATTCCAAAGAAATCAAATGAATTGGAAACAATTTAAAAATATGAAAAAATCTTATTGAATTCAGTCAATTTTAAATAAGCTTAGAAAAATTTAAGGGAACTCAAAAGAATTTGATGAAATGGCTAAGAATTCAAGATGAGGTTAAAAGACTTTAGGATCAATTAAATAAAAACTTTAACAAATTCAAAAAATTAATTGAATTGAATAGAAGTGAGTGAATTCAGAAGAATGCAAGTAAGTTTAAAAAAATAAATAAAAAGGATTCCAAAGAATGTAAAAGAGTTCATGGTGAATAAAAAAAAAATTCAAATCTCTTCAAATCTTTGAAATTATACTAATTGATAACCAAAGGAGTGACTAATGACTACAAAACAATTCAAGTTAAATTCAAAAGAATTCAAATGAATTAAAAAAAATTCTACAAATCGAAAAAATTCCATTGATTACAATAAAATTTGAGTGAATATAGAGGAATTTAAGGGAAATGAGAAGAATTCGATGAAATTCATAAAAAATCAAACTGAATTAAAAAAAAAAACAAGTGAATTTAAAATAATTCAAACAAATAAAAAAATGCATTGAATTGAGTAAGTTTGAAACTTGAAACAAGTTTAGACAAATTAAAGAGAATTTAAAAGAGTTTGATGAAATGCCTAAGAATTTAAGGTGAGTTTTAAAGGCTTCAAGATGAATTAAACATCAACTTTTTAAAAATCCATTTGAGGAAATTTTGAAGAATTCAAAAGAATTCAGGATAAATTAATAAGAATTCAGGGATAATTCCAAATGAATTGCAAAGAATATTTGAAAATGTCTTCAAATTTTTGAAACCCTACAAAATCCCTCACTTTTTGTGAATAAATTCTTTGATGAAATCCATTAAGATATATTAAAATCCTTTAAAATTATTAAATCCCTTGGAAATCCCTTGAAATTATTTAAATCTATTGAAAATGCCTTGGAATCTTTTGAAATACCCTAAAATATATCAAATCCTTTGAAATCCTGTTAAATTATTGAAATGAATTAAAAATTTCTTTGTAATCTTTGAGAATAACCTAAAATATTGAGAAAAAAATTCCTTAAAATCTTCTGAAATCCCTTGAAATTTTTTTATTATCTTGAAAATGCCAAGGAATTAAAAAAAATACCTTAAAATATTTCAAATCCTTTGATCATTTTATCAATTGATCCTAAGGACCAATTAAATAAAAAATGTTTAAAATTCCAAAAAATGCATTGAATTAAGTAAGATTGAGTACATTTAGAAGAATTCGAATTCATTAAAAAAATTTAAAAGAATTCCAAAGAATTCAGGATAAATTAATAAGAATTCAGGGTGAATTCCAAAAACTAATTTCAAATCAATGAAACCCTACCAAACACCTCACTTCTCGTGAGTACATTCTTTAAAATCCACTAAAATATTATAAAATCCCATGACATTCTATGAAATATGATATTTCCTGAAATCCTGAAAAATTTATTAAAATACCTTGAGAGCTTTAAAGAACCCTTACGATCATTGAAATCCTCGGAAACCTTATAAAATCCCGCGAAATCTTTTAAAATATCTTCAAACCGTATAGGTCCTGTAAAAACGTTCCAAATCTTCCGAAATTTTAGATTCTTCATCCTAAATAATTTCGCGCCTTGAAATCCCTTCAAATTAATAAAACTACTGAAAAAATTCCTTGGAATCTTTTAAAATTTCCTAAAATATTTAAAATCCTTTGAAATTATTTGAAATCCCTTGAAACTTTTAAAAACTCTTGAAAATTCCTGAGAATTTTTAAAAATACCCTAAAATCTTAAAAATCCCTTCAGATTAATGAAATCTATTAAACACTTCTCGGAATCTTTAAAAATACCCTGAAATATTTCAAAAAAATTAAAGACAATTCAGAAATAGGTACAGACCTGAATTGAATACTAATTAACCCATAAGTTATTTCATGGAGAATATTTTATTCTCCATGAGTTATTTATTAAAAGAAAAGTGACTATTATTTTTAAAAAGTAAGTAAAAAGTGATTTTAGAAAAAAGTGACTAATAGTGACTGTATGGCAGTCTTGATTATTTTTAAATTACTTCTTACAGAAATTTCCTGATTTTTGCTATTTTTCAAAATGCCTGACTCTTGGAAGCTTTGATCTTATTATAGATTCTTTTTAAGTTCCATTATGGGCTGCAAATAGGGTACCATAGGGACCATATCTTGAAAATAGGGACCGGTCTGTGAGGCTTGTATAAACTTTCATTATTAATTTGTATAAAAAAAGAATTTTTTCATTGATTGAATTTGAATTTTCGCGGAACTTTGACTAGAAAGAACAGTTAGCGCTACCTAGCGGGTAGTAAACTAAAATAAGGGAAAGACTGTGAACCCTTCGTACGCCTTTCTTAGATTTTTCTAGTTCATGCTTCTACCTTAACCTTAACGAAAAGGGGATGGCTCCACCACGGCTGTCAAAAATTTGTTTTGAGTTTGTCAGTTTCCTTTGTTTTTAACCATGTAACACGAGGCTCTAAAGGAAAATTAAAACGAATTTAATTTAAAAATTTTAAAGTGAAACTTACTGCAACTGTTGTGTATTCATGAACTAATTAGCAGGTAGTAATACGGATGCAATGGAGGGTAGAAACGAAGTTGAAAAAATAACCACCAAACGTGATAATAATCCTACATCAACAGAAGATCCACCCGATTTTTCTTTAGATCAAATATATCAAAACCTCATTATTTATGATAGAATAAGAATCGAAAGGGGTAAGTACCTAATAGTATAATAATATATGTAAAAATATGAACAATAAGGCTCAATTTGTATTTAAATAAATTTAAATTCAGGATTTGCATTTAAAAACAAAAGGCTACATTTTACACCATTGTAATAGCCTTTTTTTTGTTTATATTACTTTTATGCGGACATGCGCGAAAAAATTGATTTTTCTCTCAAGCTTCAGTTCTTTAGAATCCCATTAGAAATGTTAAGAAATATGATTTTTTTAAATATTTTGGGAGTCATTAGTAAAAAAAAAAGTTTTTAAAAATAAATATATCTGGAAAGGCAGAGAATTTTCGATAAAATGAATTTGATGTTTAGGGCTCATCCACAAATTCCGTAAGGCGTTTTTCTGAAAACTTTGGTTGAAAATTCATTTAATTAATTGAGAATTTTACTATTTTGCTGCAAAATTCGTTTTTTATGGTTTAAAAATAATATTTTTTAGATGAAAATTCACTTGTTTTGTGTAAAACTCGTCTTTTTGTGTTGACAATTCAATTATTTTGGTTAAAAGTTCATTTTTTTTTTGGTTGAAGATTCATCTTTTTTAAAGTTGATGCATTTTGTAGAAAAATTTTCGTTTTAGGTAAAAAAATTTATCTTTTTGGTTGAAAATTTAACTATTATATTGAAAATTCGTTTTTTATGGTCTAAAATAAGCTTTTTTTGTTGAAATTTATTTGATGTAAAACTCGTCTTTTTGGATTAAAAATTCAATTATTTTTGTCAAAAATGCTATTTGGTTAAAAACTCAATTTTTTGTGGTTAAAAATTTATATTTTTTAGGTTAAAGTTCATGCATTTTGTAGAAAATTTGTCTTTTTGTATAGAAAATTAGTCTCTTTGGTTGAAAATCCAACTATTTGGTTGAAAAGTTTTTTTTTGTTCAAAAACGTAAGTACTTTGTTAAAAATTTGTTTATTTTTTTCGTTGAATTTTTTTTCTAGTTAAAAATGTATGTAAAAGATTAATCTTTTTGATAGAATTAATCTCCTTCGTTGAAAATTGATCTCTTTGGTTGACAATTTAACTATTTTGTTAAGAATTATTTTTTTGGTTTTGTTTAAAAATTCAGTAGTTGTGTTGGAAATTAACTTTTTTAGTTAAAAATTCAACTGCTCGGTGGAAAATTAATCTGTTTTGGTTGCGAATTTTAACCATTTTTTTGAAAATCCGTTTCTCGAAAGTGAATTCAACTCTTTCTGATTTAAAATTAAAATATTTTTTGGTGGAAATATCAACTATTACACTTTTTGATGAGAATCCATTTCTTTTGTTGAAGATTCATCTCTTTGATTGAAAATTTAACTATTTTGTTGAAAAGTTCTTTTCTGTTTTGTTGAAAAGTTCTTTTCTGTTTTGTTGAAAACTAATTCTTTTAACGGAAAATTTAATTATTCCATTTTTGGTTCAAAATTGATCTTTTTGAGTTGAAAACTCAACTATTTGGTTGTATTTAAAATATATAATTTCTTATTATTATTAATTTTCTTATATTAAAAAAATTATATAAAATGAAAATGTATTTTGTTAAAAATTCATCTTTTTCGTTAAAAATTCATCTTTTTAGTTGAAAATTCATCTCTTTGGTTGAAAATTTAACTATTTTGTTGAAAATTCGTTTTTTCTTGTTCAAAATAATTTTTTTAACTTAAAATTGATCTTTTTTAATTTTTGAAAATTGTAATCTTTGTGGTTGAAAATTCATCTTTGGTTGAGGATACAACTACATATTTTCTTGAAAATTCA
>CAKNYM010048946.1:102395-117947 GCA_932195095.1 Andricus curvator
TTTTAACGTAAAATTGATCTTTTTTAATTATTTTTGAAAATTTTAATCTTTGTGGTTGAAGATTCATCTTTGGTTGAGGATACAACTACATATTTTCTTGAAAATTCGTTTCTTTGCAGTGAATTCAACTCTGTATGATTAAAATAAAAATATTTTTTGGTGGAAATATCAACTATTACACTTTGTGTTGAGAATTATTTTTTTTATTGATGACTAATCTAGCTTTGTAGTGAATTTCTTTTCTTTTGGTTGTTGTAAATTAATCGTTTTAAGTGAAAATTTAAATATTCCATTTTTGGTTAAAAATGGATCTTTTTTAGTTTAACGCGGAACTATTACTTGAAAATTCATCTTTTCTTTTTTCAAAATTCATCAAAATAATTTTTTTAAATTAAAATGTTCTTTTTTGTTCTCAAAATAGGGGAAATAGTGTGATTTTGTACGTGAATAGGGGAAGAAATTCTTTTAAATAAAATTATTATAGATAAGTATTGAATTCAGTATGAAACGCTTTAAACTATATCCAAAAAGATGAATGTTCAACCAAATAGTCAAATTTTGTAGCCAAAGAGACTAACTTTTTAGAAAAAAATTGAATCATCAGCTTGAAAAGTTAAAATTTCAACAAATGGTTCGTTTTTAACAAAGAAATATGAATTTTTAATAAAATAATTGAATTTTCAAAACAAAATTAACTAAGCAGATGCATTTACAACCAAAGAGTTGGACTTTCGATAAAAAGAGACGAATTTTTAACAGGATAGCTGAATTTTTAACTAAATGGTTGAATTTTCATACAAAAAAGACGATTTTTTAAAATAAAGCTAAATTTTCAACAAGAAAGTTAATTTTCAACCAAAAAGATAACTTTTCCACCATAAAAGAATCATTCTTAATTCAAAAGAATGAATTTTCTATTCAAAAAGGCGAATTTGAACAAAATTGGTCAGGCAAAGTCAGAGAATTTCGAAATTGGTATTTTGTAGCAACCATGTCATATTTTTTTAAAATAACAATTGTCAGAATTATGTATTTTTTAATTGGAACCCTAAAGAAGGAAATTCTAATGTTGCAAATTTGATGATTTTAAAAATATTTTTCGATTCATGTGTTATTTTTGTTTAGCCGATTAACCAAGTTTTAAAAAGCTCTTTCGATAATATTTCTGTGTGTGGAAAATGTATTTTCATAATATCTGAAATTTCTCAATTTCAGTATTTAAACGTTGGCTACATTTATCAGTGTGATTCCGGCTTGTGAAATGTAATGAAAATACTCTCTCAACTGGACGATGAATCCCTCTATCATGAAGAACCAATATTATTAAATTCTGGTGAAAAACGAGAAAACTGAAACACTTTTGGACTCAATGGACTATAATTTTCTTGGATTCTTTTCCTGATAGTATGGAGGAAATCAGAATAGACATTTACGCTACTAAATCGTCGCCAAATGTAAGTAATTTTCAATATTTTCAATATTAATCTCAGATTTTTAATTAAGCGCTTCCAGGAAAAACAACAATGCTTAAATTCTTGTGGTGTCAATATATCAATCAGTTTTAAAATTAACCATTAGAAAGGAAATTTGTATTAAATCATTTAACCAGGCTAGTCCGAAAACTTAATTTTCAAAATTCCCTGACTGTTACCTGATTGTTCCTTGACCAATTTTTAATTTTCTCTGACCGTTAATATTCATCAAAGACCAGAATTTTAATCTTGTAACATTTTGAACATAGAATCTTTTACAAACTGAATAAAAAAATTTCGAATTAAAATTTTTAAATTTCAAATTAAAATGCCTAATTCCAAATTTATTTATTTCAACCAAGAGATTTTAATTTTAAATCAAAAACAGATAAATTCATCCAAAAAAGACGAACTTTTAACAAAATAGTTCAGTTTTTACCAAATTGTTGAATTTTCAAGTCCTTCAATAATCTGCAAAAATTCTACTAATAATAATGTTTTTAATGCCTTTTTTCACGAAAGCACTGACTTCATTTAACTTTATCATGTTTTTCGCAAACAAATTTGTTTTTTAAAAATGTTATTATTTGTTTTCATAATGTTTACCAATTATATTTCAAACTAGAAGTATGAACGAAGTTTTTTTGAATAAGAAATTGTATTTTTAATAAGAAATTTCAAGGAACAGTGACTCATCGAAGAAATATTTGATTCGGAAGGTACGAAATGCAATTAAAAATACAATTTTTCGTTGAAAAAGCCTCGTGCATACTCCTAATGATATATATAATTCTTAAACTTTTTGAAAATAATCAATAACATTAATAGAAAATAAATTTGTTTGCGAAAAACATCATAAAATTAAAAAACGTCAGTTTTTCCGTGAAAAAAGGCATTACCAAAATTATTCTTTGCAGAATGTTTGAAACATTATTGAAGGAAATTATATTTATAAACATTTTAATAATTATACCAAGTAGTAGAATTTTCAACCAAAAAATATTTTTCAGTCAAGAATAAAGAGATTTTTACCAAATTGTTGAATTTTCAAGCAACAAGACGAATTTTTTACAAAACAACAAAATTAATTTTCAAACAAATAGTTCCATTTTCATCCAGAAAGGATGACTTTTTAACAAAATTCTTAAATTTTCAACAAAATAGTTGAATTGATGAATAAATTGTTCAACTTTAAACCTGCCAAGATAAATTTTCAATCAAATGGTCGAATTTCCAAACAAAAAATATTAAATTTCAACCAAAAACAGTTCAAAAAAATAGTTAAATTTTCAACCAAAAAATTGAATTTTAAACAAAAAAGTTGAATTTTCAACAACAAAATTAATTTTCTGTACGAATAGACGCATGTTCAACAAAATAGTTGACTTTTTAACTAAATACTGCAATTTTCTGCTTACAAAGATGAATTTTCAAACAAAAAAGATTAAACTTCAACCAAAAGCAGTTTGAAAAAATAGTTAAATTTTTACCAGAATTGAAATTTCAACAAAATAATTATATTTTGAACGAAATAATTGAATTGTCAACAAAATAGTTGAATTTGTAACCAAATAGTTGAATTTTCAATTTATATATAGATTTTTAACCAAGAAGATTAATGTTTTACCAAAAAATACGAATTTTCAACAAAATAAATTATTTTTAAACAAATAGTTGCATTTTCAACTAAACAAGATAAATTTTTAACCAAAAATAGAAAAGTTACATTTTCAGTAAAAAAATTAATTTTCCCAAAAAAAAAACAACAAATTTTCAACAAAATAGTCAAACTTTCAACCAAAGAAAGTAAATTAATTTTTAACCAAGTAATTCAGCTTTCAACCCAGAAGTCGACTTTTCCAATCAAGAAGGCGAATTTTCAACAAAAAAAAGATTATTCAGTCAACAAAGAAAAAAAAGTTCATCCAAATTGTTGAACTTGACGAATCTTCTGTAAAAAAAAGTTGAATTTTCAACAAAAAAGTTTATTTTCAACCAAACCGTTGCATTTTTAACAAAAAAGAGGAAATTTAAACCAAAAAGATTAGTTTTCTATCAAAAAGACGAATTTTCAACTAAAAAAGATCAATTATCAATCAAAAATTGAAGTTACATTTTCAGTTTAAAAAATTAATTTTCAACCAAAAATGGAATAGTTACATTTTTATTTTTTTTTTAAATATATTTTTAACCAAAAAAATTAGTTTTCAACAAAGTGGTTAAACTTTCAACTAACAAGATGAATTTTTAACTAAAGTAATGAATCTTCAACTGGCATACTTAAATTTTCAGTTAAATAATTTATTTGCAACCAAATAGGACGACTTTTTAACAAAATTATTGAATTTACAAACAAATAATAACATTTTAACCACAAATATACTCATCAGGTGGAGGAAACTGAAAAAAAAGAAATACAAGGCAAATAAATTACTAAAAAGAATATTATATCAGGGTGGCCGCAAACTTCATTATGAAAATTCCCTACCTTTTTCCTGACCAATTTTTCATTTTCTCAGACCATTAATATTCAAAAACAGAATCTTAATCTTGTAACATTTTTAACATAGAATTTTTTATAAACGGAATAAAACAATTTTAAATTAAAATTTCAAATTCATTATCCTTAACAGTTATTTATAATGTCCTCTAATAGAAATTCCCCTGACCAATCGAATTCCGTGACTTTTTCTTTTTCCTGATTTCCAGGTTTTCCCTGACCTACGATTTTTTGACAGACGAGATAATGAAGGAAATTGCTAGCAACTGCAGAAAAATAGTTTTTCTTAATATATCACGTAAGTCAAGTTTTAATTTTATTAATTTATCTTTGGAGCTTTTTTGATTCTATTTTTCTTTTTTAGATAATAATCTGACGGGCGGAAGCATTTCGGAACTATCGCCCGAAATAAGAGGTGAAAATCTATGAAGACTGAATACTTTAGAAAATTTGAATTGCAGTGTATGTTTCGAAATAAAAAAAAATACTTATGTATGTTAGTCGAAGGGGCGATCACTCTGAAAAAGGTTGTCTGTTTAGATTATAATATCAAGACTAATCTCTTAAAAGTTGCTGCGGATGTAACTGCACGTCGAGGAAATGAGATTGGTTCAAATTTTCAGTAAAAAAATTAAGTTTCAGTAGCAATTAATTTTCAACTAAAAAAAAACGAATTTTCAACAAAATGGGTAAATTTTCAACCAAAAAAATGAATTTTGAACAACAAAAAAAACACATTTCTACAAAATACATGAATTTTCCACTAAACAAGAAAAATTTTCAACCAAAAATGAAACAGTTACATTTGTCAACCAGAGCAATGAATTTTTATTTAAAATTATGAACCTTAAACTAAAAAAATTAATTTTTAACCAAACAGTTGAATTTTTAACCCAAAAGATGAATTTTCTACCTAAAAAGAGGAATTTTTAAGAACATACATGAATTTTCAACTGAAAAAGATACATTTTCAACCAAAATTAAGATAGTTATATTTTCAGTTGAAAAAATAAATTTTCAACGAAAAAAAACGAATATTCAACCAAATAAATAAGTTTTTACCCAAAAATAGAACAGTGAAATTTTCAGTAAAAAAAAATTTTCAACCAAACAGATGAATTTTCACCCAAGAAAATTAAATTTCTATAAAAAAAATTAATTAAAAAAAAAATTTTAACCAAACATTTTAATTTTCAACCCAAAAGATAAATTTTCTACAACAAAGAAAAATTTTCAAAAAAACATGACTTTTCAACCAAGAAGATTTAATTTATATCAAAAAAAAAAGATAAATTTTCCACAAAAATGTAATAGTTAAATTTTCCGTTAAAGAAATGAATTTTTAACTAAAATGATGAACCGTCATCCAAAACAATTAATTTTTAACCAAACAGTTGAATTTTCAACACAAAAAATTAATTTTCGACCAAAAAAGACAACTATTCAACAAAATAAATTTTTCAACTAAAAAAGATCAATTTTCAATCAAAAATGGAAGTTACATTTTCAGCTAGAAAAATAATTTTTTCGGCAAAAAAAATTCAACAAAATAGGACAATTTTCAACCAAGGAAATTAATTTTTCAACCAAAAAGATGTTTCAACTAATGAGATTACTTTTCTACAAAAAAAGACGAATTTTCGACATAATAGTTGCATTTTCACATAAAACAAATAAATTTTCAATTTAAAATAGAATAGTTAAATTTTCAGTAAAAACATTGATTTTCAACCAAATAAAATAACTTTTCAAGGAAATAATTAAACTTTCAACTAAACAGATTAATTTTTAACGAATAAGATAAATTTTCAACCGATCATTTAATAGTTTAATTTTCAGGTAGAAAAATTAAGTAAAAATAAAAAGAATAATTTTCAAAAAAATAGTTAAATTTTGAACAAAACAGAAGGTTTTTCAACTAAAATGATAAATCATCAACAACAAAAAATTAATTTTTAACAAAGTAGTTCCATTTTCAACTAAGTACTTGAATTTTCAACCAAAAAAGACGAATTCTCAACAAAAAAATATAATATTTGACATTTCAACTAAACAATGCTTTAATTTTAAACCAAAAAAAGTTGAATTCAACCAAAAAAGACAAATTTTCAACCAAAAATAGAACTGTTAAAT
Source organism: Andricus curvator (assembly GCA_932195095.1). Classification (NCBI taxonomy): domain Eukaryota; kingdom Metazoa; phylum Arthropoda; class Insecta; order Hymenoptera; family Cynipidae; genus Andricus; species Andricus curvator. Next base: position 108,501 of record CAKNYM010048946.1, read on the forward strand.
TTTTAATTAGAAAAATAAATTGTCACCAAAAAAACGAATTTTTCACAAAATAGTTCAATTTTCAACCAAAGAAATTAATTTTTAACCAACAAGTTTATTTTTCCTCTAATGAGATTACTTTTCTACCAAAAAAGACGAATTTGCAATACAATTAAATTTTCAGTTAGAAAAATAAATTGTCACCTAAAAAAAAAAAAAATCACAAAATAGTTCAATTTTCAACCAAAGAAATGAATTTTTAACCAAAAGGTTATTTTTCCTCTAATGAAATTACTTTTCTACCAAAAAAGACGAATTTGCAACATATAGTTGAATTTTGACCTAAAACATAAATTTTCAACTTAAAATAGAATAGTTAAATTTTCAACGAAATAGTTCAATTTTCAATTATACAGATGAATTTTTGAAAAAGAATTTATCAAAATGAACAAATTTGGTACTTATTATGTTGCTATATTCCTATTTCCTAATATTGAAAAAAAATTTACTTATAAACCAAAAACTGAAGACTTCAAAAATTCTTAAAGATGAAAATCCTTGTAGGAAGGTAGCTATAAACTATTCTATCGAATATTATGTCAATTATATAAAAATTCTTTAAAATTTCGAATTTTTTCAATTCATTTTTTGTATTTCTCACGATATTTAATGAAACAATCTCAACCTTCTTTTGTTAAAAAAGGTCGTATTTCGATAAAATCTACATTTCCATTTTTTTCTGAAATAATATAATGAAAATTGCAAAATAAATCACATCTAAAACTATTTTTGAGAAAAATATAAAATCGGAAAATTTTTTTTTAACAGATCATGCTCTAAACTTAATCAATAATAGGCATTATTTAGGACTAGAATCCCTCCAAATCTCTCCAAATTTCAATCCTTCCAAACACACACAGGCATTAAAAAAAATTGTTGGACTCCTGAAGTCGAATTATGTCAAGATAAGTCAAAAAATGAAGTTCAAAAATGTTCATTGTTATTTAAGAGAATTAAAATTAGTTTCGATTTTTTTTTAATTTCAATATAAAAATGAACAATTTTAACACGAGTTCTTTATTTTATTTCAAGTTATTTATTTATTTTCAAAATATTGACGATTCAAATTTTTCATTTCTAAATTCAAAATTAGAAATTGCGAAATGACGCCTTCAGATTTTGCAATAAAATTTTCAGTATTGAAACATTTAAACCTGCAACTTCTTAAAAACAAACAATTCTCAATTCTTGTTGATCATAAATAATACCTACTACAATAATCTGTAGATTAATTAATATGACAATTATTCAATTTTAAATCTTTAAAATTAAAACTGTTACATTTTGAACCCTTTCAAATTGAAATTGTTAGTTTTTTAATTTTCGATTTCTTTGAATTGAAATCTTTTAATTTGAAATTGTTCTATTTTGAAGCCTCGCAATTTCAACAACTTGGAAGGCCACCTCAATTCTGGCATTATATAAAGGCTATCTTTCAGCTTTAAACTTTTCATTCTTCAAGGCCTCTAATTTAAAATATTTTTCTTAATACCATTTTTAAACAGTTCATTCTAAATTGTTTAAGATTGAACAATTTAAACCTTAAACCCCTTTAATCTAGTACATTTTCTGGAGACAAGAAATATTTAAAATGGTATAAATAAAAATTCTTAATTTTGGATGATTATGAAAACCAAAAGTGAAATTTTCAATTCTCAATCTTCCAAATTAGAGAAATATCGAGCGTAAATCATCAATATTACATCATTTTTTTATTTAAAACTTGCATACACTTAAAATGTAAATTAAATTCCTTGCAACTTTAAAGAGGTATAAATAATAATTTTTATGATTTTGAAGATTAAAAGTCAAGTTTTCCATTCTAAACCTTCCAAATTTAATGATTTAAAATTCAATGTTATACAATTTTGAAGAGTTACAATTAAAAATTCTTGAATTTTGAAAATAAAGAATTGCAATTATTCAATTTTCATGACTTATATTTTAAAGGTATATAATGTTGCAAGTTTTTTTCGGAGTCTTCAATTTTAAAGATGTATAAATAAAAATTGTTAAATTTCGATGATTTTTTAAATGAAAGGTCAAGTTTTCAATTCTAAATCTTCCAAATTGAAGAAATGTCGAATGTAAAACATTCAAATTATAGAATATTGAAATGTAAGACTTAAAACTTGCAGAATTTTTCAGTTTAAATTAAAAAATTAAAAACTTTTGAATTTGAAAGATATACAATTCAAAGTTAATTTTGAAGAGTTAAAATTAAAAATTCTGGAATTTTAAAAATATAGACTTACAATTTATTCAATTTCCAAGATTTGTATTTTAAAGGTATGTATGTGTAATTTGGAACATTTTTTTGTAACAGTTCTATTTTGAAAATTTACAATTGAAAACTCTTTAATTTTAAAAATGTATAAATAACAATTCTTAAATTTTTATGATTTTCAAAGTCAAAAGACAGGTTTTTAATTATATATTTTCCAAATTGAAGAAATTTCGAATGTAAAGCATTAAAATTTTGAATTTTAAGCCTTAAAGTTTGGATAATTTTTAATTATGAATTTAAAAAAATAAAAACTCTTCAATTCTAAAGATTTACCATCGTAGTTCTACAATTTTAAAGAGTTACAATTGAAAATTCTTGTATTTTGAAAATATAGAATTAGAATTTATTACATTTTCAAGATTTATATTTTAAACGTATGTAATTTTGAACATTTTTTTTGAATAGTTCAATTTTGAAGATTTATGATTGAAAACTTTTTAATTTTAAAGATAATTTTTTAAAAATTCTTAAATTTTAATGATATTGAAAATCAAAAGACAAGTTTTCAATTCTAAATTTTTTCAATTGAAGAAATTGTAAATATAAAGCATCCAAATTACAGAATTTTCAAATGTAAGACTTAAAACTTGCATCACTTTTATATTATAAATTTAAAAAATAGAAAGCTCTTGAATTTTAAAGATTTACAATTTAAAGTTCTACAATTTTGAAGATTTACAATTGAATACTGTTCATTTTTAAAGATGTATAAATAAAAATTCTTCAATTTTTTATCATTTTGAAAATCAAAAGTCTAGTTTTTAATTCTAAATCTTAAAAATTGAAGAACTTTCGAATGTTAATCATCAAAATTACATAATTTTTAATTATAAAACTTAAAACTTGCATCCATTTTAATTTTAAATTGTCAACTTAAAAACTCTTCAATTTTAACGATTTACAATTCAAAGTTCTGCAATTTTGAAGAGTTACAATTGGAAATTCTCAAATTTTGAAAATATAGACATTACTTATTATTTAATTTTCATGATTTATATTTTGAGGGTATCTAGTGCTTTTTTTAATTCTTCAATTTTGAAGATATATAAATAAAAATTCTTAAATCATGATGACTTTGGAAATTAATAGTCTAGTTTTTAATTCTAAATATTCCAAATTAAAGAAATTTCGAATGTAAAGCCTGAAAATTACAAAATCTTTAATTGTAAAACTTAAAACTTGGTTAACTTTTAATTGTAAATTGTCAACAACAAAAAATTCTTAATTTGAACAATTTACAATTCAAAGTTCAAAAATTTTGAAGACTCACAATTGAAAACTGTTCAATTTTGAAGATGTATGAATAAAAATTCTTTAATTTGGATGATTTTGGAAATTAAAAGTCAAGTTTTCAATTCTAAATCTTCCAAATTGAAGAAATTTGGAATATAAAGCCTCAAAATTACAGAATTTAAAATTTGGTTAATTTTTAATTAATATGAACCACTTATAATTTAAAGTTCAACCATTTTGAAGATTCACATCTGAAAATTGTTCAATTTTGAAGATGTATGAATAAACATTCTTTAATTTGGATGATTTTAAAGATAAAAAGTCAAGTTTTCAATTCTAAATCTTCCAAATTGAAGAAATTTGAAATATAAAGCCTCAAAATTACAGAATTAAAAATTTTAAAACTTAAAATTTGCTTAATTTTTAATTAATGTGAACCATTCATAATTCAAAGTTCAACAATTTTGAAGATTGACAATTGAAAACTGTTCAATTATGAAGATGTATGAATAAAAATTCTTTAATTTGGATGATTTTAAAGATAAAAAGTCAAGTTTTCAATTCTAAATCTTTCAAATTGAATAAATTTCGAACATAAAGCCACAAAATTACAGAATTTAAAATTTGGTTAATTTTTAATTAATGTGAACCATTTATAATTCAAAGTTCAACAATTTTGAAGATTCACAATTGAAAACTGTTCAATTTTAAAGATGTATAAATGAAAATTATTAAATTTAGATGATTTTAAAGCTAGAATGACAAGTTTCAATTCTATATCTTCCAAATTGAAGAAATTTCGAATGAAAAGCATCCAAATTTCAACATTTTTAATTATAAAATTTAAATTAAAAAAAAATTAAACGCTCTTGAATTGTAAAGTAGTATTAAGTAAGTTAGTATAAGCATTTTGTAAAATTGGTAAAGATTCTAACATTTTTTTAATTTAAAGGATAAAACACAGAAATAAAAATATGCAATTTGTAAAACGTTGAGAGAAAACATTAAGAAATTAAAATTTGTTCATTTTCAGCTATCAAAAGTCAAAAAAAATTTAATTCTGTAGTTTCCTGACAATGTCAGCGAATTTTCAACACGTACGTTTTCTGTACGTTTTAAAAATATTTTTGAAATCTTAAATTCTGAGTTCCAAATTCTCAACTTTTTGGCAACGAACTATCACGTCTTTTAAAATCCAAATAGGAACTTTGGACATTATTTAAAGAGAAAAAATAATAAAATTATAAAAATGTAGGTAATTTCTGATAATTAAAAGATTTCCAGTTTTTTTTTAATTCACATTTTTGACAGCGATCCTACTTTTTCTCAATTGTCAAACCAAATACGAATATTATCACAAATTTCTTGCCTAACTGTGGACTGATAAAAAACCGAGATAACAATCTGAATTTGCCCCAGAAAGAGAAATCTGAATCACCATGTGTATGTTTGATGATTTAATGAATTTTATCAGAGAAATTGTTTTGTCATGACGATCAGGAACATGTTACCAACTTTTTTCCAATTAATAAAATCAACCGATTTATCAATCAAAACTTGAAACAACACGTCATGAAATGAAACGTAAAATAAACAAAAAACCAAGAAATATGTGTACTGTAATATGAAATATAACTGTACTGCAGTAAATTAAGTAAAACTAACCACAAAACCGCACCCACACACTTGAGATTTGAAAAATAAGAGTCGATACCGTTTTGAAAATTAATTAATTTTGCAAGTAGGATCGTGATTAGGAGAATCAAAATGTTTTTTCGAAATGAAAAGTATTCTCGAAGGACGGAAAAGTTTTTAGTCAGGAATGACAAGTTCAAGAGAATCAGGAAGCACTTACCAGAGGCATTTTGAGCTTCGTTTTGCACGTGGTGATAGTACCGGGTCAATAAAATCCACTCCAAGACTGTCACTGAATTTTCACTTTCACACCACTCCGAAATTTAATCAATTTTCGGGTCAAATTTTACTAGAAAATGCAAAAAAGACTAAGTTTAGTTGCAGACGGACGCACGGTCATTGCACGAACCCGTAGCCATTATCAATGCGCGCGCATTTCGCGCGAAATGGTGATCAAAATAAAACCTATCAATCTCTTCACGGGTCGACTGAAAAATCCCGAAAAATAAAATTCGGCCCTGTAAAATTCCCAAATATTAAATTTCCGAAAAATAAAATTCCTGAATTGAAAAATTCCCGAATAATAAAATTCTCGAACAGTATATCAAATTACCGAATTAGAAAAATCCCTTGTAATAAAATTCCCGAAGTTTATAATATTAGCGAATTTGAAAATTCCCGACAGAAAATTGCCGAATTATAAAATATCTGAACTAGAAATGTCCTGAATTATAAAATTCCCGAATTTAAAAAATTCAAAAAATTGTTCTTTAACAAATATTATTTATTTATTAAAAATGCAATTATCGAATATTTTCATTTAAAAAAATGACTTTTAATGTTCAAAGTTTCTAAAATTATTGTCTGAATTTAAAATAATAATGATTAAAAACAATTTTCATCCTAAAATATTTTTTTTCAATTATTGCGTTATTTTAAAGTTTATTGTTTATTTTAAACTGAAAAATCTCGAAAAATAAAATTCCCGAATAATAAAATTCGCTAGCAATAAAATTCCTGAATTGAAAAATTCCCTAATAATAAAATTCTCGAACAGTATATCAAATTACCGAATTAGAAAAATCCCTTGTAATAAAATTCCCGACAGTTTATAATATTAGCGAATTTTCAAATTCCCGAATAATAAAATTCCCGACAGAAAATTGCCGAATTATAAAATGTCCGAACTAGAAATTTCCTGAATTATAAAATTCCCGAATTTAAACAATTACAAAAATTGTTCTTTAATAAATATTATTTATATGTTAAAAATCCAAATATCAAATATTTCCATTGAAAAAAATTATTTTTCATGTTTAAAGTTTCTAAAATTATTGTCTGAATTTAAAATAACAATAATTGAAAACAATCTTCATCCCAAAATATTTTTTTTCAATTATTTTTATTTTAAAGTCAAACAATAATTTTAGAAACTTTGAACACTAAACATATTCTTTTAAATAAAAATATTTGATTAATTTATTTTTAATAAATGAATAATATTTATAAAAAAAATTGTTCAAATTGGGGAATTTTCTAGTTCGGATTTTTTATAATTCGGCGATTTTCTGCCGAGAATTTTATTGTTCGGAAATTTTTGCAATTCGGTCAGTATTATAAACTGTCAGGTATTTTATTATTCGGGAATTTTCCAATTCGGTAATATTATTAACTGTTCGGGAATTTTCTGATTAGGAAATTTCATTATTCCAGACTTTTATTATTCGGGAATCTTACATTTGTCGGGAATTTTATTTTTTTGGGCTTTTTCTCAGGAACTTTATAATTCAGGTATTTTCTAGTTCGAATATTTTATAATTCGGCAATTTTATTTTTCGGGAATTTTCCAATTCGGTGATTTTATTATTCGGGAATTTTATTTTTCGGAATTTTTCAGTCCCACAAAATTTTTAATTCTTCAAATACGGGAATTTTCTAGTTCCGAAATTTTATAATTCGGCAATTTTATTTTATGTCGAGAATTTTATTATTCGGGAATTTTCAAGTTTGATATTATTCTAAACTGTCGGGAATTTTCCAATTCGGAAATTTTATTATTTGGAAATTTTATTATTCGGGAATTTTATTTTTGGGATTTTTCAGTCGTCTCGGGAATTTTATGGGACACTGTAAGATTCCCGAAATGAAAAATTCCCGAATAATAAAATTCCCGAATCGGAAAATTCCCGAATAATAAAATTCCCGAATTTGAACAATTAACATTTTTTATTTATAAAATTCATTGAATTATTAAAATTTTTGATTGTTTATATTCGGGAATTTTATAATTCGGCAATTTTCTATTTCGGATATTTTATAAATCGGAAATTTTCTGTCGGGAATTTTATTATCCGGGAATTTTCACATTCAATTATATTATAAACTGTCGGGAATTTTATTTTTCGGGAATTTTCAAATTCAATAATATTATAAAAAGTCGGGAATTTTCCAATTCAAGAATTTTATTATTCTGAAATATTCCAATTCAGGAATTTTTCAATTCGGGAATATTCCTATTCGGGAATTTTCCAATTCGGTAATAATATATGCTGTTCGGAAATTTTATTATTCGGGAATTTTATTATTCCAAAATTTTATTATTTGGGAATATTACATTTGTCGGGAATTTTATTTACTTGGGATTTTTCAGTCGTCCCAAAAAACTTTTAATTGCTTAAATTCAGGATTGTTATAATTCAGGTATTTTCTAGTTCGAATATTTTATAATTCGGCTATTTTATGTCGAGAATTTTCCAATTCGGTAATTTTATTATTCGGAAACTTTATTATTCGAGAATTTTATCATTCGGGAATTTTAAAATATCGGGAATTTTATTTTTCGGAATTTTCAGTCGTCCCAAAAAATTTTTAAGTGTTTAAATTCGGGAATTTTTTAGTTCCGAAATTTCATAATTCGGCAATTTTATTTTATGTCGAGAATTTTATTATCCGGGAATTTCCAAATTTGATATTATTATAAACTTTTGGGAATTTTCCAGTTCGACAATATTATAAACTGCTCGAGAATTTTATTATTCGGGAATCTTCCAATTCGGAAATTTTATTATTTGGAAATTTTATTATTCGGGAATTTTATTTTTGGGATTTTTCAGGCGTCCCGGGAATTTTATGGGACACTGTAAGATTCCCGAAATGAAAAATTCCCGAATAATAAAATTTCCGAATTTCGGAATTATAAAATTCCTGAATAATAAAATTCCCGAATTTGAACAATTAACATGATTTATTTATAAACTTCATTAAATTATTAAAATTTTTAATTGTTTATATTCGGTAATTTTATAATACGGCAATTTTCTAGTTCGGATATTTTATATATCGGAAATTTTCTTTCGGGAATTTTATTATCCGGGAATTTTCAAATTCAATAATATTATAAACTGTCGGGAATTTTATTCTTCGGGAATTTTCCAATTCGAGAATTTTATTATTCGGAAATATTCCAATTCAGGAATTTTATTATTCGGGAATTTTCCGATTCGGATATTTCATAAATCGGCAATTTTCTGTCGGGAATGTTATTATTCGGGAATTTTACAATTCGGGAATTTGATTATTCGAGAATTTTACAATTCGGGAATTTTATTATTCGGGAATCTTCCAACTCGGGAATTTTACAGTGTCGGAAATTTTATTGATCGGGATTTTTCAGTCGTCCCAAATTCCCGACACTGTAAAATTCCTGAATTGGAAAATTCCCGAATCATAAAATTCCCAAATTCATAAAATTGCCGAAATATAAAAATCCCGAATTTAAACAATAAAAAATATATTTTTTGTTAAATATTCTTTAAAAAATATTTTTTTAATGTTTAATGTTTTAAAACAAAATTGTTTGAATTTCAAATAACAATAGTTGAAAAAATGTATTTCTGAATGAAAAATTTTGTTTTAAAATTGCGCATATAGTCTTTTTTTAAATTACAAAAAATGTTCTAAAAAATCAAACTCTTGATTTAAAAAAAAAATTGAAAAGGAACTTCGAGATAAATCATTGCTGAAGAGAATCCTGCGAATTTTGTTTGAAAAAAATTATTAGGTTCAGCGAAAATTTAGTTTTTAAATTTATTCTTTTATAAAATTTTCATACAATTATTGTTGTTTTAAATTAGAACAATAAAAAAATTAAAACATTTGAAAAATGTTTTCTTTGATACAAATTTTTGATTGTTGTCTTTTTATTATTATATTTATTCAATCCATGTATACCTTTCGGTTTTTACATTTTAGCA
>CAKNYM010048946.1:132947-156320 GCA_932195095.1 Andricus curvator
TTAATTTTCAACCAAAAAAGATTAATTTTCAACCTAAAAAGATTAATTTTCAATCAAAAAAGGTTCATTTTCAACCAAAATGGCTGGCTAACGAACTTGACCTTTCGTTTAGGAGACTAAAAGAGTATACCAAAGGCCAGTCAAATCGGTCATTTCTTTCGAAAGTATCGTGTTCACAGACAGACATACAGACAGACAGACACATTCGTAAAAACCTGTTTTTTGGGTTCAGGGGGTCTCAAAACGTGGACATTTGACAAAAACCGGGGGGGTCAAATTTTACACAAATCTAATACCTTCTCTAGATGAGAATGTAAAAAGATTAATTTTCAACCAAACAAGATAAATTCTTAGTGAGAAACAGAGAAGTGTTATATCTGATATGTGTACCATAAAATATTTTAATTTAATTTAAAAACAAATGAATTCAATCAAAATAAACGATTTTTCATCAAAATAGTGGAATCCTCAATAAAAACAGAGATGATAAAAATGATAAAAATTGAAAACAGATTAATTTTTAATAAGCGCCGCCTGGCGAAAGAAATGAGTACTAGTGAGCTGTCAAGACGTCAGCTGTGAACAACTTTGTAAATTTTCTGATTGATAAATGAAAAGTAGTATTTTGTAGTTAAAAATGTCGTATAAGGTTGGTCAGAGAGTTGAAGTCTCTGGAAAAGATTGTCAGGGAGTTATTGCTTATATTGGACATCCTACATTTGCGTCTGGAAAATGGATCGGAGTAATTCTTGATGAGGCGAAAGGAAAGAACAACGGAACTATTAAAGGACAGGTTTATTTTAAGGTAAATATTACTTTTTAGATATAATTTGCACCATAAAGTGTATAGCTCTCTATATTTTATTTTTAAGCCTTATTGACGAGAGTTTTTTTTGGGGGGGCGGCTTGAAAATTTTGTTTAGGTTTTAGGCCTTTGACAGTTTAAGAGGTCGTAAACAATTATTTAAAAAAGAGAGATAAAACAATAATAATTATTTTTCCAACAGCTATTTTGTCTTCTTGTGTTTCATTTCTTGTTCAACTTGTAACTTTAGTTTGATCTTTTATGGAAATTTTGACTCATTTGATGTCTATAGGTTGTAATACAGTTTTAGGTTAGATTTCGATAACATCTTTTTTTTTAGATATTTCCGATATAACTTAACAGACTGAAGTTTTTATTTAGGTATGAATAATTTTCTAATATTTGTCATAGGTAATTAGAAAAATTAAGGTGTTTTACAATTTTGAAGACTCACAATTGAAAACTGTTTAATTTTGAAGATTTATAAAAACAAATTCTTAAATTTTGATGATTTTGGATATTAAACGTCAAGTTTTCAATTCTAAATACTTCAAATTGAAGAAATTTCGAATGTAAATCCTAAAAATTACAGAATTTGTCAGTGTCAAACTTGAAACTCGCACAATTTGTCATTGTTAATTGCCAAAATGAAAAACTCTTCAATTCTAAAGATTTACAATTCAAATTTCTACAATTTCAAGAGTTCAATTGAAAATTCTTCAATTTCAATAATTTTCAGTTAAAAATTCTTCAAATTTAAAGATGTATAAATAAAAATTCCTAAATTTGGATGATTTTCGAAACAAGAAGTCAAGTTTTCAATTATAAATCTTTCAGATTGAAGAAATTTTGAATGTAAAGCATCAAAATTGCAGCATTTTGAAGACTCACAACTGAAAAAATGTTCAATTTTCAAGACGTATAAATACAAATTCTTAAATCTTAATGATTTTGGAAATTAAAAGTCAATTTTCCATTCTAAATGTTCCAAATTGAAGAATTTTCGAATGTAAGGCCTCAAAATTACAGAAATTTCCATCGTAAAATTTAAAACTTGGTTAATTTTTAAATAAAAATTAACAAAATTAAAAATTCTTAATTTGAACGATTTACAATTTTGAAGACTCACAATTGAAAACTGTTCAATTTTGAACATTTTCTAAATAAAAATGCTTAAATTTGGATGATTTTGAGGATCAAAAATCAAGTTTTCATTTCTACATCATACAAATTGAAGAAATTTCGAATGTACAGCATTAAAATTACAGAATTTTCAATTGTAAAATTTAAAACTCGTATAATTCTTTATTTTAAATTTAAAAAATTAAAAACGCTTTAATTCTAATGATTTACAATTCATATTTCTACAGTTTGAAAAGTTGCATTGAAAATTCTTTAATTTCAACAATTTGCAGTTAAAAATTATTCAAATTAAAGATGTATGAATAAAAATTCTTACATTTTGATGATTTTCGAAATGAAAAGTCAAGTTTTCAATTCTAAATCTTTCAAATTGAAGAAATTTTGAATTCAAAGCATCATAATTACAGAATTTTGAAGACTCACAACTGAAAAACTGTTCAATGTTCAAGACGTATAAATAGAAATTCGTAAATCTTAATGATTTTGGACATTAAAAGTCAATTTTCCATTTTAAATGTTCCAAATTGAAGAAATTTCGAATGTAAGGCCTCAAAATTACAGAATTTTCAATTGTAAAACTTAAAACTCGTATAATTTTCTATTGTCAATTAAAAAAATTAAAAACTCTTTAATTCTCAAGATTTACAATTCATATTTCTACAGTTTCAAGAGTTCAATTGACAATACATCAATTTTAACAATTTTCAGTTAAAAAGTCTTCAGATTTAAAGATGTATCAATTAAAATTGAAGAAAATGTCAACTTTTCAATTCTAAATCTTCCAAATTGAAGAAATTTTGAATGTAAACGTACATCATCAAAATTACAGAATTTTGAATTTTAAATTGTCAAAATTAAAAATTCTTCAATTTGAACGATTTTTAATTCGAAATTCTACAATTTTGAAGCCTCAGAACGGAAAACTGTTCCATTTTGAAGATTTATAAATAAAAATTCTTAAATCTTGATGATTTTGGAAATCAAAAGTCAAGTTTTCAATTCTAAGTATTCCAAATTGAAGATATTTCGAACGTAAAGTCTCAAAATTACATAATCTTTCATTGTAAAACTTAAAACTTGATTAATTGTAAATTGTCAAAATGAAAAATTCTTAACTTGAACGATTTACAATTCAGAGTTCAACAATTTTGAAGACTCACATTTCAAAACTGTTCAATTTTGAAGATTTATAAAAACAAATTCTTAAATTTTGATGATTTTGGAAATTAAAAGTCAATTTTCCATTCTGAATATTCCAAATTGAAGAAATTTCGAATGTAAGGCCTCAAAATTACATTTTTCATCGTAAAATTTAAAACTTGTTTAATTTTTAAATGCAAGTTAACAAAATTAAAAATTCTTAATTTGAACGATTTACAATGTAAAGTTATACAATTTTGAAGACTCACAATTGAAAACTGTTCAAGTTTGAAAATTTATAAATAAAAATTCCTAAATCTTGGTGATTTTGGAAATTAAAAGTCAAGTTTCCAATTCTAAATATTTCAAATTGAAGAAATTTCGAATGTAAAGCCTAAAAATTACAGAATTTGTCAGTGTCAAACTTAAAACTCGCAGAATTTTTCATTGTTAATTTCCAAAATTAAAAACTCTTCAATTCTAAAGATTTACAATTCCTATTTCTACAGTTTCAAGAGTTCAATTGAAAATTCTTTAATTTCAACAATTTGCAGTTAAAAATTCTTCAAATTAAAGATGTATGAATCAAAATTCTTACATTTTGATGATTTTGGAAAAGAAAAGTCAAGTTTTCCATTATAAATATTCCAAATTGAAGAAATTTCGAATGTAAGGCCTCAACATTACAGAATTTTTCATCGTAAAATTTAAAATTTGGTTAATCTTTAAATGTAAATTGACAAAATTAAAAATTCTTAATTTGAACGATTTACAATTTAAAGTTATACAATTTTGAAGACTCACAATTGAAAACTGTTCAAGTTTGAAAATTTATAAATAAAAATTCCTAAATCTTGGTGATTTTGGAAATTAAAAGTCAAGTTTCCAATTCTAAATATTTCAAATTGAAGAAATTTCGAATGTAAAGCATCAAAATTACAGAATTTTCAATTGTAAAACTTAAAACTCGTATAATTTTCCATTGTCAATTTAAAAAATTAAAAACTCTTTAATTCTAAAGATTTACGATTCATATTTCTATAGTTTCAAGAGTTCAATTGAAAATACATCAATTTTAACAATTTTCAGTTAAAAAGTCTTCAGATTTAAAGATTTATAAATCAAAATTGAATGAAATGTTAATTTTTCAATTCTAAATCTTCCAAATTGAAGAAGTTTTGAATGTAAACGTAAAGCATCAAAATTACAGAATTTTGAATTTTAAATTGTCAAAATAAAAATTCTTCAATTTGAACGATTTGTAATTCAAAATTCTAGAATTTTGAAGCCTCAGAACGGAAAACTGTTCCATTTTGAAGATTTATAACAACAAATTCTTAAATTTTAATGATTTTGGAAATTAAAAGTCAAGTTTTCAATTCTAAATATTTCAAATTGAAGAAATTTCGAATGTAAAGCCTAAAACTTACAGAATTTTTTAGTGTCAAACTTAGAACTCGCACAATTTTTCATTGGTAATTTCCAAAATTAAAAACTCTTCAAATGATTTACAATTAATATTTCTACAGTTTCAAGAGTTGAATTGAAAATTCTTCAATTTCAACAATTTTCAGTTTAAAATTCTTCAAATTTAAAGATGTATAAATTAAAATTCTTACATTTTGATGATTTTCGAAACGAAAATTCCAGTTTTCAATTATAAATCTTTCAAATTAAAGAAATTTTGGATGTAAAGCATTAAAATTGCAGAATTTTGAAGACTCACAACTGAAAACTGTTCAATTTTCAAAACGTATAAATAAAAATTCTTAAATCTTAATGATTTTGGAAATTAAAAGCCACAATTTTCCATTATGAATATTCCAAATTGAAGAAATTTCGAATGTAAGGCCTAAAAATTACAGAATTTTGCATCGTAAAATTTAAAACTTGGTTAATCTTTAAATGTAAATTGCCAAGATTAAAAATTCTTAATTTGAACGATTTACAATTCAAAATTCTACAATTTTTAAGCCTCAGAACGAAAAACTGTTCCATTTTGAAGATTTATAAATAAAAATTTTGAAATCTTGATGATTTTAGAAATCACGAGTCAAGTTTTCAATTCTAAGTATTTCAAATTAAAAAAATTTCGAACGTAAAGCCTCAAAATTACAGAATCTTTCATTGTCAAACTTAAAACTCGAATAATTTTTCATTGTAAATTTCAAAAATTAAAAGCTCTTCAATTATAAAGATTTACAATTCAAATTTCTGCAATTTTAAGAATTCAATTGAAAATACATCAAATTTAACTATTTGCAGTTATAAATTCTTCAATTTTAAAGATGTATAAATAAAAATTCATAATTTTAGATGATTTTGGAAATGAAAAGTCAAGTTTTCAATTCTAAATATTCCAAATTGAATAAATTTAGAATGTAAAGCCTCAAAATTACAGAATGTTTCATTGTAAAACTTAAAACTCGCATAATTTTTCATTGCAAATTGCCAAAATGAAAAACTCTTCAATTCTAAAGATTTACAGTTCAAATTTCTGCAATTTTAAGAATTCAATTGAAAATACATCAAATTTAACTATTTGCAGTTAAAAATTCTTCAATTTTAAAGATGTATAAATAAAAATTCATAATTTTAGATGATTTTGGAAATGAAAAGTCAAGTTTTCAATTGTACTTCTTCCAAATTAAAGAAACTTCAAATTTAAACCATAATAATTACAGAATTTTTAATTCTAAAACTTAGAACTTTGATAATTTTTAATTGTAAATTGTCAAAATTACAAGTTATTTAATTTTAACGATTATTAATTCAAAGTTCTACAATTTTGAAGACTCATCTTAGAACACTTTTAGGCCATTTCTCTAAATTCCTAGAACGTTTTAAATATTTAGAACATTTCTTAATTTAAGCATAGAATTAGTCTTTATTTTGTTTTATAATTAATTTTAAGTTAAAAAGTTAAAATACATTAAACTAGTATAATTTAAAAGATTTATTACGAAACGAGTTACTATCGTTAGACAATGAATAAACTTTTCTTGAATTCACAATTTTTATTAAATCTGTTCAACTAATTTTATAAGCAACAATCTTTTCTTCTTGAAAGTATGCTTTGTTCCAAGAACTGCCATTTTGTGTTTGTATTGAAGCTTTTTTTTAATAGACAAAACTTTTTGTTTTGAAAAATTAATTTTGAAAGAACATTTAAAAAGATAACAAAAGATTTCTAAAAATGTCGAAAAAATCTGGAAGATTTAATGGCAATTTTTTTTTAATTTTGAAAGATTTGTTAAAAGAGGAATAATTCGAGTCAGTTTAAAGGATATTTATAAGAATTTAAGAAGTTTTTAAGAGGTTCAAAATATTTTAAAACTTTGAAAGATTCCCGAAAATTTATCAAATATTTTTAAATTCCTTTCAAAAATGAAAATCTTAGTAAAATTATATTTAAATGTAACCTTAAAAACAAATAAACTTAAAAAATAAATAGTTATTCGAAATTTGTAGATTGTATTAAAAATTACTTTTCCCTCGAATTATAATTTATTTGAAATTTTTTGTCTTAGACTGAAAAATCCTTTTTGGTTGAAAATTTGTCATTTTTGTTTGAAAATCCGTTTTGGTAAAGAATTCCACAATTTTATTGAAAATTCGTCCTTTCTAGATGAATTTAACTCTTTTTGATTTAAAATTAAAATCTTTTTTTTGTTGTTGAAATGTCAGATATTACATTTTTCGTTGAAAATTCATATTTCTTTGTTAAAAATTGAACTACATATATGTTAAAAATTCATTTTGTTTTTGGTCGAGGATTCATCATTTTAGTTTCAAAATTCATCTCTTTGGTTGAAAATGTAACTATATATTTTTAATTCACATGTGTATTTACTTGAAAATTCGTCTTTTTGACAGAAAATTAATCTCATTGTTCAAAAATGTATCTTTTTGATTGATAATTAATCAGTCTTTGTTAAAGATTCATAATTTTTAGTTGAAAATTCATTTCTTCAGTTCAGAATACATCTTCTTTGGCTGAAAACTAAATTATTTGGTTGAACTATTTTTGAATTTTTTTAAGAATCTTAGGAAAATTATCTTTATATAACCTTGAGAACAAAGATACTTAAAAATAAAGAGTTATTGGAAATTTTTATTTTGTATTACAAATTATTTCTCACCTAAAAACGAAAAACTACACGCGCGCGTAGCGCACGTTCAATAATACTGGTCTCTTAAATTGTTTAGAAATATCTTGAAATATTTAGAAATTGTTTAAGATTATTTAAATATTTTGAAATCTTTCTAATTGATCGTTATATTTTAACTTTTTCTTATTGCTGTATTAGACTTTTGAATTTAAAGTTTTATAATTAAAAATAATTAATCTAGAACATATTTTTCTAAATAGTGTGCCGAGAATTATGGAATGTTCGTGCGACAATCACAAGTTATTTTACTGGATGAATCTGGAAATAGGACAGACCCAGTCAGTCCTTCATCAGCAGGAAGTAGTGCCACAACTCCTGATGACAGTGGAGCACAAAGAGCCAGGAGTCGTCTTAATAGGTAAAAAAATTTGAAATATTCTCAAACAACATTAATGAAAATATTCGCCATCGATATTAATATTCGAGCAAGAGAATAGATTTATCTCTAAAATTTGTCACGCAAATTCTTATTCTTGAACAGGGCTTGGATTGTGCGACTTTCTTCGACTTTTTTTTTTAAATGCAATTTTTTTCGGCTTTTTAAAGAAAAATACGACCAATCGCCTTTTTTCCGTTTTTCTGAGATGTTCGCTATGCTCAATTTAAATTTTAATCACGATGAAACTTTTGAAAATGAAATTCAAAACTATTCAAAATTGAACTTAGAGAATTTTTAATTAATAGCGGTGTAAATTGAACAATTTCTAAATTCGTGAAGCCGTATTCAAAGTATTAATTTTTTTTTAATTTGCGAGCCTTTACAGTTGGACTTTTTTAAGTCGAAAATGTTTAAAATCGATTAATTTTAAATTCAGTTACAGTCTTCACACTCTTTCCTCTATTCTCCTTTTTTATAATTTTTTAAAGAATTCTTCTTTTTCCCCTGTTTTTAATAAACTTTCCCTTCTCATTTTTTTCTTATATGCGACCTGAATTAATGGAACCCAATACGAAAATCCAACTATTTTTGCTTCTTTTTGGTTGAAAATTAAATTATTTTGTTAAATTGTAATTTTTTTGGTCGAAAATTTAACTGTTTGTTGAACATTCGTCCTTTTGTATAGAAAATTCACCCTTATGTATTGAAAATTCATTTTTATGGTGGAAAAGTCATCCTTTTTGGGTTGAAAATTCATCTTTCTTGTTGGAAAATTAACCTTTTTGGTTCAATATTTAACTGTCCTCTAAAAATTCGGCTTTTTGGCATAAAAAATTCAACTATTTGGTTAAAAATTCATCTATTTTGTTTAGAAATTCGTCTATTTTGAATAAAAGTCCAACTGTTTGGTTGTAAATACAAGTGTTTAGTTAAAAATGATTTTTTTTAAATTTAACTATTTCGCTATAAATTCATCTTTTTTATTTGAAAATCTGTTGGTTAAAATTCGACTTTTCAGGCTGATAATTCCACTATCTTCTAAGAAATTCGTTTTGGCTTGAAAATTGAACTATTTCGTTGAAAATGGAATTGATTTTGGTTAAGGTTTAATCTCTTTTCTTCAAAGATTGACCATTTGGTTGAAAATTCAATTATTTGGTTAAAAAGTCATCTCTTTTTGGTAAAAAATTCAACTTTTTTGTTTTACATTCGTCTTTTTGTATAGAAAATGTATCCTTATGGATTGAGAATTCATCTTATATGGTGGAAAAATCATCCTTTTTGAGTTCAAAATTCATCTCTCTTGATTAAAAATGAACTTTTTTTGTTGAATATTCAACTATCTTGTTAAAATTACAAATATTTTGTTGAAAATTCTTCTTTTTTATTGGAACTTCAACTATTAAGTTGTAAATGCAACTATTTGGTTGATTTTTTTTTAAATTCAACTATTCGTTTGGAAAATCATCTTTCTTCGTTAAAATTATATTTTTTGTTGAAAATTCGTCCATTTGGTTGAAAATTCATCATTTTAGGTTAAAAGTTCAACTATTTCTTTTGAAATTCGTCTCTTTTGATTGCAAATGAAACTATTTGGATTTAAATGCAAGTGTTTGGTTGAAAATTCATCTACATATCTTGGTTGGCAGTGATCCTTTTTTGAAAATTCAACTTTTCAGGTTGATAATTTAACTCTCTTTTTAAAACATCGTCTTTTTAGCTTAAAAATTCAACTATTTGGTTAAATTTTATTCTTTTTTTGGTTGAAAATGGATCTATTTGGCTAAAACTTCAATTACTATGTTATAAATTCATCTCTTTTGCTTGAAAGTTCAAATATTTGGTTGTAAATACAACTGTTTGGTAAAAAAAAAAATTTTAATTCAACTATTTGGTTAAAAATTCACCTTTCTTGGTCGAAAACGATCTATTTGTTGAAAATTAAACTTTTCGGGCTCATAGACCAATGTCTTCTAAAAAATTCGTCTTTTTGACTTGAAAATTCAACAATTTCGTTGAAAATGCATCTGTTTTTGGTTCAGGTTCAATTCGCCCTTTTATATAGAAATTTCATCCTTTTATATTGAAAATTGATCTAATTTGGTGAGAAATTCATCTTTCTGATTTGAAAATGGACCCTTTTGTTCAAGATTTAATTGTTTTCTAAAAAAATCGTCTTTTTGGCTCGAAAATTAAACTAATTTGGTTCAAAATTTAACTGTTTCTGGTTCAGGTTTAATCTTTTTTATTTAAAAGTCGACCATTTTTTTGAAAACTCAATTGTTTTGTTAGAATGTCATGTTTTTTGGTCAAAAATTCATCTTTCTTTGTTGAATATTTGACTATTAAATTAAAAATTCAAATATTTTGTTGAAAAAACGACTCTTTTAATTGAAACTTCAACTATTTGGTTATAAATGCAACTTTTTGGTTGAAAATTCATTTTTTTTTGTTGAAAATTCGTCTCTTTTGATTGAAAATTGATCTATATTCGTTAAAAATTATATTTATTGTTGAAAATTCAACTTTTCAGGTTAATAATTCAACTGTCTTTTAAAAAAATCGTCTTTTTGGGCGAAAAATGCAACGATTTGGTTCAAATTCAACTATTTAGGTAAAACTTTAATTACCTTGTTATAAATTCGTCTCTTTTGCTTGAAATTTCAACTATTTGGTTGTGAATGCAACTGTTTGGTTCTAAATGATCTATTTGTTAAAAATTCAACTTTTCAGGCTGATAATTCATTCATTTGGTTTAAAATGCAACTGTGTTTGGTTGAGGTTAATCTCTTTTATTTGAAAATTCTACCATTTGGTTGAAAATTCAATTATTTTATTCAAAAGTCTTCTTTTTTTATTAAAAATTCATCATTCTTGGTTGAAATGAACTTTTTCGTTTAAAATGTAACTGTATTCTGAAAAATCGACCATTTGCTTGAAAATTCATTTATTTTGTTCAAAAGTAATCTTTTTTGGTGGAAAATTTATCATCCTGGGTTGAAAATAAACTTTTTGTCAAAATCCAATTGCCTTCTAAAAAGGTCGTCTTCTTGCTTAAAAATGTATCTGTTTGGTTGAAAATGCAACTGTTTTTAGTTAAGGTTTAATCTTTTTTATGTGAAAAGTCGACCATTTGGTTAAAAATTCAAAAATTTTGTTCAAAAGTCAGCTTTTCTGGTTGAAAATTGATCATTTTTAATTGAAAATTAATCTTTGTAGGTTGAAAATTTAACTATTTTGCCAAAAATTCAATTACTTTGTTAAAAATTCGTCTCTTTTGCTTGAAAGTTCTCAAAACGATCTATTTGTTGAAAATGCAACTTTTCAGACTGATAATTCAATGGTCTTCTAAAAAAATCATCTTTTTAAACTATTTTATTGAACATTCTTTTTTTATTGAAGTTTCAATTATTTTTTTGTAAATCCAACCTTTTATTTGAAAATTATTTTCCTTTTTTAATTTCAACTATTTGGTTGAAAATTCTTTTTTCGTTGAAAATTCAACTTTTCAGGCTGATAACTCAGCTACCTTTGAAAAAATTTGTCTTTTTGCCTGAAAATTGCAACTATTTTTTTAAGTTTAATCTTTTTTGTTTGAAAATTCGACCATTTAGTTGAAATGTCTTCGTAGGTTTACAATTCAACTGTTTGGCTAAAACTTCAATTACTTTCTTAAAAATTTCTCTATTTGGCGCGAAATTTCTTATTTATTTCGTTGTGAATGCAACTGTTTGCTTGAAAATTATTATTTTTTTCAATTCATCTATTTGATTGAAAATAAAATTAATCTTTTGGGTTTGAAAGTCAACTGTTTTCTGTACCATTCGACTTTTTAACATAAAAACTCAACTCTTGTGTTAAAAATTCGTCTTTGGGTTGAAAAGTCGTCTGTTTTGGCTGAAAATCTTAGGAATTTAAAGCGTTTCATATTTAATTCAATATTATATCGATACTCATTTTATATAAAAGAATTTATTTCCCTATTATTCCCCATATTTTTGTGAAAAATCACCCTATTTCCCCTGTTTTGAGAGCATTTTAGCCTTTGAAGTTTGAATTATTAAAAAATGAATAATTTCATGTTCAAATTATACGTTCCCGAATTTAATACCTTAATTGTTGAGCAATTTCAAGTTCAAAATGTCTAATATGATTATTCCTGAAGTTAAAAATTAATGTGAATGATAGACTTCTCTCATTTGAGAATAATCCAATTTGACAAATTTAACAGTTCAGAAATAAATATTTTAAACTCTGATTCAGAATCATTGAAGCTAAATGACTTTAAAGTTTATTTTGATTGTCCAAAAATATTTAAAAATCTATATTCCTAAACAAATAAAGTTATTATTTCAGTCATTCAGTGTCTGATTTTTTTCCTCATCTTTAAAATTTGCATGCGACTTTTCGTGGATTTTATTCGAAATTCCATGCGACTTTCATTATAATTTTATGCGACTAATGCGACATTTTTTAAGCCTTCTAGTCAATCCGAGCCCTACTTGTAAAATATTTAAAAGAAATAGTAGATACACATATTCAATATTTTCACGCCAGCATCAGCGTTCGAAGAAGGAATGAGCCTACAGCGTAAGTTTTCACAATTTAGCTTAAAACGAAAAAAAAGAATACAGATTTTAACCAAGGTTTTATTGGCCTTGTGAAATTTAATATTGGAATATTTTAATAGCATTGGAATACGCAAATTTTTATGTATCAAAATTATACGCCTGTAGGATACCTCTGTGACTTTGACAACAGCGCCATCTGACACGCAAACTATTGGGTATCTCGAAGTTATTTGGGGAATGTTTATGAAAAAAAACAAGTGAATATCAATTCATTTTAATCAAAAATGTTAATCTTTTGTTTAAAATTAATTGTTTACTATCAGATTTTTCGTTAATATTGCATTGAAATTCAAATTTCTTCCCAATAGTTCCAAATTGGTGGCGCTGTCGTAGGTACCCAACAGGCGTATTATCTCACGCATTTTTCTTTCTGACTGCACTAAAAATCGAAAGGCTCAATTAATAAAATCTTAACATCTGTACGCTGCTCTTAATAGTGTTAGAAGAAAAACATCACCAGCGCAAGTTACTCGTCAGCAAACTGACAAACTATCTGGGTAAGAATGAGAGAATTAAGTATTCAAGGTAGACGTGCGCGCCTCCTATTATATGCTTTTTGTATTTTACTATTTTAGGTATCACGAGCTTTTGTGTGTGTGTTTTTTCTAAATATTAGGTCACCAATTTAATGTGTTCGGTGTCATTGAGGAGTGTCGACTCTATACAATTAAGAAATTAAGTTATTTTATAAGTTTCCAATTAAAAATTCTTACTTTTAATGTAATCGAAACTACAAGTTTTCAACTACAGCTCGACGTTTCCGATTTGAAATATTTTCAAACACTTGGAAGGTAAACTAAGTTTCTTTCTGAATTTTATTTCAAAATTTATTATTTTCAGAGTCGACACCCTAGCAGGGTTGCTACACGTCAGGAAATTCCAGAAAGTCAGGGAAAATCTGAAAGAGTCAGGGAATTTTCTATTAACTGAAGTTGAAGTTAATTTTATTATTTTGTTGAAAATTCGTTTTTTTTTTTAATTGAAAATTCATCTAATTTGGTAGAAATTTCATATTTTTTGGTTGAAAAGCACAACTGCTTGGTTGAAAATTAATCTATTTTGGTTGAGGATTCAACTATTTTGTTGAAAATTCATCTTTTTTTATTGAATTCATCTGTTTTTGGTTTAAAATTAAAATCTTGTTTCATTCAAATATTAACTATTACACTTTTTGTTGAGATTTAGTTTTTTCGGTCGAAGATTCATCACTGGTTGAAAATTGAACTATTTTGTTGAAATTCCCTTTTTCTTCGTTGAAAATTAATTAATTAATTTTTATTTGAATTTAATTTTGGTTGAAGATTTAACTATTACGTTGAAAATTTATTTTCATTTTTTGAAAATTTAACTATTCAGTTAAAAATTCATTTTTCGTTGATAACAATTCATCATTTTAGTTAAAAATTTATTTATTTTGTTGAAACTTTAATTATTTTGCTGAAAAGTCTTTTTTTTTAGTTAAAAATTAATTTTTCAACTGAAAATGTAACTATTCTATTTTTGCTTGAAAATTGATCTTTTTTAGTTGAAAATTCGTTTATTTTCTTAAAAACTCGTCTATTTCGGGTTTGAAAATTCAGTCTTTTTAGTAGAAATTTAGTCTTTTTGGTTGAAAGTTCATGTGATTTGTTGAAAATTTAACTATTTGGTTGGAAATTCATTTTATTTGGTTGAAAATTAATTCTTTACTGAAAATTTAACTATTCTATTTTTGGTTAATGATTTAGTTCTTTAGTTGAAGATTTAACTGTTTCGTTGAAAATTTATTTTATTTTGTTGAAAATTTAACTATTTTTTTTAAATCGTGTTTTTTTTTGTTGAAAATTTATTTTTTTAACTGAAAATTTAACTTTTCGATCTTTGGTCGAAAACGTATCTTTTTTGGTTGAACATTTATATTTTGGTTTGAAAATTCAACTATTTATTAAAAAATTCATCATTTTAGTTGGACATTTATTTCTTTTGTTGAAAATTGAACTATTATCTTGAAAATTCGTTTTTTTGTTAGTTGAAAAGTAATTTTTCAAGTGACAATCTAACTATTCTATTTTTGCTTGAAAATTTATCTTTTTTAGTTGAAAATTAATTTATTTTCTTGAAAACTCGTCATTTTCGAGTTTGACAATTCCGTTTTTTTGGTAAAATTTTAGTCTTTTGGTTGAAAGTTCATCTGTTTGGTTGAACATTTAACTATGTGGTTAAAAATTAATTTTATTTGGTTGAAAATTAATTTTTTTACTAAAAATTTAACTTTTCTATGTTGGGTTGAAAATATATCTTTTTCGTTCAAAATTCATTTTTTAAGTTAAAAATTCAACTAATCAGTTAAAAATTCATTTTTCTTTGATAAAAATTCATCATTTTAGTTAAAAATTTATTTATTTTGTTGAGACTTTAACTATTTTGCTGAAAAGTCTTTTTTTTTTAGTTAAAAATTAATTTTTCATCTGAAAATGTAACTATTCTATTTTTTCTTGAAAATTTATCTTTTTTAGTTGAAAATTCGTTTATTTTCTTAAAAACTCGTCTATTTTGGGTTTGAAAATTCAATGTTTTTGGTAGAAATTTAATCTTTTTGGTTGAAAGTTCATGTGTTTGGTTGAAAATTTAACTATTTGGTTGGAAATTAATTTTATTTGGTTGAAAATTAATTTTTTACTGAAAGTTTAACTATTCTATTTTTGGTTAAAAAATTATTTTTTTGTTTGAAAATTTAATTATTTTAGTCAAAAGTTCATTTATGTACTTGAAAACTCGTCCTTTTCGGGTTTGAAAATTCAGTTATTTTTGTAGAAAATGCATCTTTTTTGGTTAAAAATCACAACTGTTTGGTTGAAAATGGAACTAGTTTGTTAAAAACTCATTTTGTTTTTGGTTTATGATCCGTTATTTTAGTAGAAAAACCTTTTTCTCTTCAAAATTTAACTATTCTGTTGAAAGTTATTTTTTTGGTGGGTTGGTTGAAAATTTACTTTTCAGCAGTCGAACACTGAAGAAAAAGGCGAATTTTATATTGTTTTAATTGTTAAAAATCAAATTCAACTATTTTGTAGAAATTTAATCTTTTTTTCGTTAAAAATCACCACGATTTGGCTGAAAATTAATATGTTTTTTGTTTGAGGATTCAACTATCTTGATAAAAATTCGTCTGTTTGTGTTGAATTTTTTTTGAAAATTCGTCTTCTGTGGTAGAATATTTATTTTCTTGGTGACTAATTTATCTTTTTGGTTACAAATGTAACTATTAGGTTGAAAATTCCTTAAATTCAAATATTTCGTTGAAAATTCATGTGTTTAAAAAAAAATTTATTGAAAATTAATTTCTTTTGATAGGAATTTCATCTTCTTGGTTGAAAATTCATCTGTTTGGTTGAAAATTCAACTGTTTCGTTAAAAATTCATTTTATTTAGTTGAAAATTAATTTTTTCAATGAAGATTTAACTATTTTGTTTTTGGTTACAAATTAATTTCCTTGTTGAAAATTTAAATACTTTGTTAAAAGTTCGTTATGTTTCTGGTTAAAAATTTATTTTTCTAACTGAAAATTCAACTATTCTATTTTTGGTTGAAAATGCATCCTTTTTAGTTGAAAATTCACCTTTTTGGTTGAAAATTCAACTATTTGGTTTAAAATTCAACTATTTGGTTTAAAATTCATTTTTTTGTTGAAGATTCATCATTTTAGTTAAAAATTGAATCTACGCTTGAAAATGTAACTATTTTGTTGAAAAATCATTTTTTCGGGTTTAAAATTAATTTATTTTCGTAGAAAATACATATTTTGGTTGAAAATTCACAATTTTGGGTTAAAAACTTAACTGTTTTGCAGGAAATTCGTCTTTTTGGCTTGAAAATTCAACATTTTGGATGAGATTTTTTTCTTTACTGACTGAAAAAACTTTCTTGGTTAAAAATTCAACTCTTTTAAATTCCTCTTTTTGGTTTAAAAATTAGTCTATTCTTGTTAAGGATTTAATCAATGGAAATATCAACTATTGCACTTTTCTTTGAGAATTCATTTTTTATTGAAGAGTCATCACTTTGGTTGAAAATTTACCTAACTTTAACTTTTGTTGAAAATGCCTTTTTTCTTGGTTGAAAATTAATCGTTTGAACTAAACATTAAATTCTTTAATTTCCGTTTCAAAATTTATTTGTTTGAATAGAAAAGTCAAGTATTTGGTTGAAAATTCGTGTCTTTTACATATTTTTTACGTAATTTGTGAATGACCTCTAATAATTATGTATGACTTTTGTCACTAAAAATGTTTGAAATAAGTTAAGAAACAAATTTTTTTGCATCAACATTATTAATCTCCTAGGTGTAAGTTTGTTTTTATATCGAAAAGAAAAATTTAGAACGGTCAGGAAAAATGAAAAATTGGTCAGGGAAAAGTCAGGGAAAGTAAGGTAATTTCGAAATTGGGATTTTGTAGCAACCCTGCCTAGTAAAATGCTTTACTGTAAGCCGTATGATTGTAAAATCTAAAGAGAAAATATAATATGAATACAGCAGTTGAGTTTTACAACGTATTTTCTATTTCACTTATGCATGTAATAATTATTTTCATTTAAAAAATGCGTAAAAGTCAAATTTTTGCATCAAATTTTTTTTTATAAATTCCAATCAGTGATGCATAATTTTACTAAGAAATTCTTGGAAATTAAAAAAAAAATATAAAAAAAGAGGAAAAAGAGATGGATTTGGAGGTTGCCTTCTTCTTTCTTCTTTTTTTTTAATTTGCATGGAGACATTTTTTTTAATTTACACCGATTTCGTAGTTAAATTTCAATGTTGGACATTAAAGAGGAATTAAATTTTTTTATTTATTCTGAATTCAATTTCTTAAATTTTGATGCGTAATTATCATGCAAATAAACAAAAAATAATGTAGCAAAGCTTTATGTCGGTAAAATTCTGAAATCACGCTTCCGCACAATCTGTGCATGGTTCTTGAAATTTTTCGGCATTTTTGAACAATCTTAACTTGAATATTGCATTAAAATTTTGAACACACTTATTTTAATGTAATCAAGTCGGTCAATTTTGTTCAAAAGAAATGTAGGCTTTAAATTTTGATACAAAAAGTGTGAGAAGAAATTTGTATTGATTGTGTAATTTGGCTTTTTTCTGGACAATATTAGGTAATTTGTGAATAATCTTTCTTTTTTACAGTTCACGGTTATCGTTAGCCGGAAGCAGAACTCAACTTAGTGCCCCAAGTACTGAGAATTTGAGTACTTCGGTATATGAGCGAAAAGATGTCGGCGAATCTCACATTCCTGCACCAACGACAACCAAAAGAGCCTCGTTTGTGGAGGTATAACTGCTTTTTTATATAAAAATAATCAACCGAAGGTTTTTTTTATCATTTCTAAGGTTCCTAACTTCACAGATGCTTCCGAATTTAAAGGCGCTATCAAAAATTTACAAAAACTTCCAATTTAATCTCGTAAAAGTTAATCGATTAGAAGTTCAGTTTTTAATATTCTAGTTGGACGGAAATTGAAATTTCTTGATTTAAAATTTGTATTCAAAGAAATTGAATCAGGCGCTCGAAAATTCTTAAAATCTTAAAATGATGATGTATTCAAAATTTTACGGATTCAATCTGGGTCGCTCTTGATTTCTAAGTTGAATATTTTCTTGAATTAAACAAATTGGAATGATGTAATTTATAATTTTCAGGTTTGTCTTTCAATGCTCTAAATGTTAAATAATCTAAATGTGGAAAGCATTGAAATGTAAAAGATGTTTTCTCTTGGTTTCTAAAATTTCTGAATAACAGCGGATCACAGTCTGTCCACCTTTTTTACATAATCCCCTTTTCCCCCTTTTTTACAGGGTTCGATTCATTTTTAAGCATCTTAAACAGAAATTCAAGACATTAGAAATAAGACGCTTTAAAAGAGATTCGTTTTGATGATAACAATTTCAAATATTTCCTAAACGATTTATTTGCTAATTTTGTAGTTACAAATCAAAAATATCTTTATAGTTGTAACAGGCTTCACAGGCAAAAATTCTCTAAAAGGAGAAGAAAAAATGAGTTTTTTTTACGAAAATAGGGGGATAAGTTCTTTTAAATAAAATTAATGTAGGAACAAATATTAAATTTTAATTGACCCGCCTCAAATTCCTACTATTTTAAATAAAAATATTGCATTTTTAATAAAATAGATGAATTTATGTCCAAATAGTTGAATTTTCAACCAAGAAGATTAATTTCCTACCAATAAAATACGAATTCTCAACCAAATAAATGAATTTTCAACTAAAATGACGAATCTTCAATTAAAAAAAAATGAATTTGTGACAAAGTAGTTAATCTTTTAACTAATTAGTTGTATCCTCCACCAAAAAAGATTAATACTCAACGAAAAATGTAATACTTGATATTTTTATCAAAAAAAAAATTAATTTTAAATCACATGTAGTTTAATTTAACCAAAAAAGAAGATTTTTTTATAAAGCAGTTAAATTTCCGAGCCAAAAAGACCAATTTTAAACAAAAAAGTTAATTTTCAACAACAACAAAACTAATTTGCAACAAAATAGTTGGATTTTTAACTGAAGAGATAAATAAAAAACTACTTTTAGCAAAGTAGTTCAACTTTAAACCAAGTAGTTGAATTTTCTACAAAAAAAATGTAATAGTTAATATTTCAACCAAAAAATATTTTAATTTAAAATTAGAAACAGTTGAATTAGTCCAAAAAAGATGAATTTTTAGTAAAGTTGTTGGATCCTCAATCAAAATAGATTAATGTTCCACCAGACAGTTGCATTTTTTACCACAAAAAGATTAAATGCATACTAAAAGAGATGAATTTTCAATTTAAAAAAAACGACGTTTCAAGAAAATATTTGAATATTCAACCAAAAAAGATTCTTCAGTCAGTAAAGAAAAAAATTTCAACCAAATTGTTAAATTTTCAACCCCAAAGTATGATTTTTTCAACAACAAAACTTAATTTTCTACCAAAATAGTTAAATTTCAACCAAAAAAGATGATTTTCTAACAGATTTGTCGGATTTTCAACCAAATAGTAAAATTTGTAACCAAAAAAGGTTGTATTATTAAATAAAAAACAGTTGAATTCAACAAAAAGGACCAATTTTCAACAAAATAGTTATATTTCCAACTAGAGTTGAATTTTCAACCAAAAAAATGTATGTTAACAAAGTAGTTCAACTTTTAACCAAGTAGTTGAATTTTTAACCAAAAAGGATTAATTCTTAACGACAAATGTAATAGTTAATATTTTAACAAAAAAAAATTTTAATTTTAAATCAAAAACAGTTGAGTTCAACCAAAAAATGCGATTTTGCTATAAAATAGTTGAAATTTCAACCGGAAACTATGAATTTTTAACAAGAAAGTTAAGTTTCAAAAAATAAACGAACAAATCTTCAACAAAATAATAAAATCCTCAACCAAAACCAAAGATTTTTAATCAAACAGTTGCATTTGTAATAAAAAATGATTAAATTTCGACGAAAAGAGATGAATTTTTAAATCAAAAAGACGAATTTACAACTAAAAATATCAATTTTCTACCAAAACTCGAATAGTTAAATTTCAGACAAAAAAGTTAATTTAAAAAAAAAAAGAAGTTTCAACAAAGTAGTTTCATTATCAACCATATACATGAATCCTAAACCAAAAAACATTAATTTTCAACCAAGCAGCTCAACTTTTAATCAAGTAGTTGAATTTTCAACCAAAAAAGATGAATTCTCAACGAAAAATGTAATAGTTGATATTTAAAAAAATATATATTTTTATTTTAAATCACAAATAGTTTAGTTCAATAAAAAATACGATTTTTCGGCAAAATAATTGAATTTTCTACCCGAAAATGTGAATTTTCGACAAAAAAAGTTAATTTTCAACAAAATATTTGAATTTTCAATCATGAAGTTAATTTTCAACCAAGTAGTTGAATTTTCAACCCAAAAACGATTTTTGTTAACAAAACAGTTGAATTTTCTACCAAAAAGGATGTCATTAACAAAATTATTGAATTTTCAACCAAATAATTAACTTTTCAACTGAGTAATAAGATTTTTAACCAAAAAGGATTTTAATTTGGAATAAAAAACAGTGGAATTCAACCAAAATAGACGAATCTTCAACAAAATTGTTCAACAAATAGTAATTTTTAACAAAGTTGTTCAACTTTTAAGCAATTCGTTGAATTTTCAACCAAAAAAGATGATTTCTTAATAACAAGATGTAATAGTTCATATTTCAACAAAAATATATTTCAATTTTTAATTAAAAACAGTTGAAATAATCCAAAAAATACAATTTTTTAATAAAATACCAAAACAGATTAATTTTCAACCAGAGAGTTAAAGTTTTAACTGAAAAAGATTAAAATTATACGAAAAGAAATGAATTTTGAACAAAAAAATTTATTTTTAACCAAATAGTTGAATCTTCAACCCAGAAAGACGAATTTTCCACAATATACTTGAATATTCAACCAAAAAAGATGACTTTAACAAAATTGTTGAATTTTCAACCAAATAATGACATTTTGAACCAAATAATAAAATTTCTGACCAAAAAAGAGGCATTTGAATGGAAAATCGAGAAAAAGGGGAATAAAAATAAGGGAAATACAAGGGAAATACTGTGAAGCCTGCGATGACTAAATATCAATTTAGATTCTTTGTATTTTTGTCTCTAATAAGCCGAAAAGTAAGGTAGTTTGGAGATCTGTTTTTTTTTATTGTGAGTCTTTTTCATGCTCATTTTGCATAAAATTATTCATGATAAAATAGATTTCTTTTCGATCTTAATTTTAAAGTTTTGATTCATTTTTAATATTCTTAAAATATGTAATAAAATAAGTAAAACGGTGTGTAGGAGAAAAGTATGTTAGTTTTGGTTGCAAAAACAAATTTTTGAATAATAATTTTTTTCAATTTTGTTTTTTATACTGCAATCTTTTTTTTTAGCTGATGTCAAAAACTGTTTTAAACATCTAAAAGATGTCTATTAGTAAAAATACATTAGAAACAACTTTAAACGTATAAGGAAACAAAAACAGAAAAAGTAGCTTTTTCAAATAGTCATTTTTGTGTTTTTAAAAAATTATTTCTTTCTAGCTTACTTAGAAAAATATTTTGAACAAATCAGGGTTTTTTATATAAAAGAATACACTAGAAAAAAATTTATGAGAATAAGGAATCAAAATCTATATATTGATAAAAAAATTTCAAACATGAGCATTTTTTAATCATGGTGTTCATATATTTTTTGATTGAATTGAATTTTTTTTGGTGTATTTTTATTAGTAGAAAGTGATGAATTGTTCGTCAGATTTGTCAAAGCTAGCTAAAAAAGAAAAATTTAAACACAAAAATGACTAGAAAGCTTGCTATAAAGAATTTTTAATAATAAATGAAATCTCTTTTAAGCCCCTTTTTTCGGAAAAAATTTCCTGTTTTACCTCAAATTAAACTACTTAGCAGCTGTGATCCCTACAAATTTCACTGATCCAATCATTGCTCTTGATTTCGAAGTTGAATATTTTCTTGAATTAAACAAATTGGAAATTATGTAATTAAAAATTTCCAGGTTTATCTTTCAATGCTTTAAATGTTAAGTCTAAATGTGGAAAGCATTGAAATATAAAATCTATTATCTCTTCTTTTCTAAAATTTCTGAATGAACTCTTTCCCTTTGTTTTGATAAATAACCATCTACAGAAAAGACAAGTAAAAGAAAGTAATGAAAATGTTTGTATGGCTCTAATAATTTTATATGTTGGGTTCCTTCGAGAGAAATTTGTGTCGCACGTTTATATTGTAACTGGTTGAAGCAGAAAGAGAATCATTGGTGCAGTCTTTGGCACGTGAATGATTATCACCTTGATTAAAGTATCTTGCGCAGTGAGTTGGTGATTCTACAATTTTCAATGGGATTCATATGGGAATGCACGTACGTGTTTCAGAAGTCCCCTAGCACGAGCTCGCCTCCCGGCAAAAAGCCAAAGGCCCAAGATGACAATAATGTAATTAATACTCATTAATAAGTACTGTTTCAGTTTTTAATTACATCATCTCTATGACTTCGACTAGCTCTTTGTCCTTCATGGTTCATCGTAACTCTATAATGCATTACTTCATAGATATCAGAGACATTGATTGTCTTAGCTCTTAACAAATGGCAAATGGATTCAGTTCATCTTTCATCATAATCAGGGCCTATTCTAAGGAAAATTCAAATTTAGATGAATAACCGATCCCCTGAAATCTTGAGTTAATAATTCACCTTTTTGAGAAGACTATTTCGGTTGGATTTTAAAATTTATTTATTTAATAAAATTAAAACAAAATGATAGAGTTGATATTCAGGGTGGCTGCAGGTCAGGGAAAGGCAGGGAAAAGTCAGAGATTTTGAAAGAAAAAATGGCAGAAGTCAGTGAATTTTTTTAAGAAGGACTTTAAGTAATTGTCAAGAATTATCAGGATTGCCACACAGTTACTTTTTTAAGATAAAGGCATGATAGTCACTTTCTTAAATTAAAAATGACTTCAGTCACTGTTCTTTCCATAAATTTAACCCATGGGTCAAACGCTATTGAATTAAGCTCTTTCTGAATTTTCTTGAATTGTTTTGAAATATTTTAAGGGATTTCAAACGATTTTAGTATATTTTTAAAATATCCAGAATTTTCAAAAGCTTCAAAAACTTTCAAGCGATTTTAAAAGTTCGCACAGATTTGAAATATTGAATTTTCAATCAGTTTCAATCATTATAAGGAATTTCAAAAGATTTTAGGATATTTTAGGGTATTTTAAAAGATTTCGAAGAATTTTCAATAAATTTCAATCATTTCAGAAAATTTCAAAAGATTTTAGTACATTTATAAAATATACAGAATTTTTAAAAACTTGAAAAAGTTTCAAGCGATTTTAAAAGATCTCAAAGATTTGAAATATTGAATTTTCAATAAATTTCAATCGTTATAATTAATTTAAAAACATTTTAGGATATTTTTGGGTATTTTAAAAGATTTCGAAGAATTTTCAATAAATTTCAATCATTTGAAGGGGTTTAAAACGTATTTTCGGGTATTTTAAA
>CAKNYM010048946.1:156330-172712 GCA_932195095.1 Andricus curvator
TTTCAATCATTTGAAGGGGTTTAAAACGTATTTTCGGGTATTTTAAAGGATTCTGCAGAATTCTCATTAAATTTCAATAATTTGAAGGGATTTCAAAAATATTTATATTTTTAAAAAATCCAGAATTTTCAAAAGCTTGAAAAAGTTTCAAGCGATTTTAAAAGATCTCAAAGATTTGAAATATTGAATTTTCATTAAATTTTAATCATTATAAGGAATTTCAAAAGATTTTAGGATATTTTTGGGTATTTTAAAAGATTTCGAAGAATTTTCAATAAATTTCAATCATTTGAGGAAATTTCAAAAGATTTTAGTACATTTTTAAAATGTACAGAATTTTCAAAAGCTTGAAAATGTTGCAAGCGATTTAAAAAGATCTAGAAGATTTAAAATATTGAATTTTCAATAAATTTCAATCATTATAAGGAATTTCAAAAGATTTTAGGATATTTTGGGGTATTTTAAAAGATTTCGAAGAATTTTCAATAAATCTCAATCATTTGAAGGGATTTAAAACGTATTTTCTGTTATTTTAAAAGATTCCGAAGAATTTTCATTAAATTTCAATAATTTGCAGGGATTTCAAAAATATTTATATTTTAAAAAATTCCGAGAAATTTTCAATTGATTTCTATAATTTGAAGGGATTTCAAATAATTTAAAAGTTGGTAGGATATTTTTAAAAATTACAAGCAATTTTGAAGCGCTTTAAAAAAATGTAAAGGGATTCAAAAATATCTTGCAGGATTTTAAATAGCATAGAGGCTTTTTAATAAAATTTCCAGAATTTCAGGAACTATCATGCGATTTTATAGAATTTTACTGGATTTTATAATATTTTAAGAATTTCAAAGAATTTATCCACACAAATTGAGGCATTTCAAATATTTGGAGGTATTTCCAAATATTTTAAAGAATTTTAAAGATTTTGGGATATTTTAAAAAATTTCAAGGAATTTTTAATTGATTTCAATCATTTGAAGAGATTTCAAAGGATTTGAAAGATTTCAGGGTGTTTTTAAAAATTCCAAGAAATTCTAAAAAATTCCAAGGCAGTTTCAGGAGATTAAGAAGTGTTCAAGGAATTTCCAAGGATTTAAATGATTTAAAAGGATGTAAAAAAAATTTTTATAACATTTATGCGGATTTCGATGATTTTAAGAAATTTTGAAAGCTCTGAAGGCAGTTTAGCCATATTTTCCAGGATTTCAGGAAATATAATCATATTTTATGTAATTTCGCGGGATTTTATAATATTCTAATGGATTTAAAAAAATGTATTCACAAGAATTAAGAGATTTTGTAGGATTTTAAAGATTTGCAAATATTTTAAGGTATTTCCAAAGGTTTTGAAGAATTTTAAACATGTTAGGATAATTGAAAAGATTTCAAGGAATTTTCAATTGATTCCAATGAAGTGATTCCAACAAATTTGAAAGATTTTAGCGTATTTTCAAAAATTCCAAGGAATTTTCAAGAGCTTCAAAAAATTTCAAGGGGTTTCAAAAGATTTCAAAGAAGTTGGAATATTTTCGTATATTTTAAGAGATTCCAGGGAATTTTCAAGAGGTTGAACAATTTTTAATAGAATTTTGGAAGATGTGGAACGATTTTTGTAGAATTCACATATTTCTAGGATATTTTAAAAGATTCCAAATGACTTTGTAAGATTTCTGAGGATTTTGAGGATTTTAAGGTATTTTAAAAGCTCTCAAGGAATTTAATAAATTTTGCAGGATTTCAGGAAATATCAGATTTCGCGTAATTTCACGCGATTTAATAATATTTTAATGGATTTAAAAAAATTTATTCACGAAA
This sequence comes from Andricus curvator, assembly GCA_932195095.1. Lineage (NCBI taxonomy): Eukaryota > Metazoa > Arthropoda > Insecta > Hymenoptera > Cynipidae > Andricus > Andricus curvator. Next base: position 158,149 of record CAKNYM010048946.1, read on the forward strand.
GTGAACAATTTCGTATGGTTTCAAATATTTGAAGAGATTTTCAAATATTTTATGCAATTTTTTTTAATTCATTTGAAGTTCATCCTGAATTCTTATAAATTTATCCTGAATTCTTTTTAATTCTTCGGAATTCTTCTGAATGTTTTTAATTCACTCAATTCGACTCAATTCAATGGATTTTTTTGTTTTTGTTCAATTGATCCTGAAGTTTTTTGAACTCATCTTTAATTAATTGGACCTTTCATTAAATTCCGTGTTATTCCCTTAATTTTTTCTAAACTCACTTCAAACTTGCTGAAGTAAATGAATTTTTTCATATTTTTTAATTGTTTTTAATCCGATTGGTTTTATTTTAATTCACCATGAATTTTTATGAATTTCATCGAATTCTTCTCATTTCCCTCAAATTCCTTTAAATTCAGTCCAGTTTTCCTAAAATCAATTGAATTTTTTTATTTTTTGCAGTTCATTTAAGATTATTTGAATTTAACTTGAATTGTTTTGAAGTCTTTTGAATTTATCCTGAATTCGTTAAAATTCATCTGGAATCCTTATAAATTTCATCTAATTCTTTTGAACTCTTAAATTCAAAAGGAAACTTTTTCGGTTCAAGTAGTTCACTTGTTCACTTTTTTCAAGTAAATTAGGCTGTTACAGCCCTTAGAATAATAAATTAAAAGTTTATACATTTGAATTAAAAATGGGTTTATTCCATTTATAAGTGACTCTATAATAAAAATGTGACAATATTAGAATTTTGGTCCCTTAATATTAATGGTCAGGGAAAATGAATAATTAGTCAGGGAAAAGTTAGGAAATTTTAAAAACGAAGTTTTGCGGCCTCCCTGTCTTATATTTAAGACCTTGAAATTAAGTTTATTCCAATTACAATATTTCTATAATTTGGAATTGTACCGGGAAAATGAGAGGTTTCTTCTGTTTTGAGTTCGAAATTGCAGAAAGTGTATCAAAATTCGACCTAAAATAGGCCCTGCTCCATCTTCATTTTAATCACTTGCTTCTTTGATTAATTTGTGCGATGTCTAGAAAAAACCAAGAGGTATACAGTCTCATCGAAACTGAATTCCTCTTCGAGACTATAAAGCATAAAATCAGGGTGGCCATCCATCCGGGAGAAAAAAGGGATAAAGCCGGGACTGAAATACTATCCCGGTACATTTTCCGCGTTTCATAATTCGCGCGTTTTTTAGCTTCTAAATAGGTCAAAATTCCGCGAAAATTCAAATTGGATACATTAAAACTTTATTTTTTTTCATAGAAATTTATAATAGAATTTTATTTCATAATATTTTTTTATTTTTTTCATTTTATTTCATTTCGTTCATAAAACAAAGTAGAAGTCCAAGTAATTCATTTGAAAAGAAAATTTTTAATATTTTAATTACTGGTCAGTTTTTCTTGCGTAGTTCTAAATTTCACAAATACATATAGCATTATAGTCTACCGAATTATTGTTTCAATTAAAAAAAAAATAAAGATAAATTTCGAGAAAAAAAATGAAATAGTTTGATTTTCAACCATAAAGATGAATTTTCAAACCAGGAGATCAATACAAATTTTCAAGGAAATACATGCATTTTCAACCATATAGTTGAATTTTCAACTAAAAAAGATCAATTTTTATGCAAAAGTAGAATAGTTAAATTTTCAGTAAAAAATCATTTTTAACCAAAAAAACGAAGTTTTAACAAAATGTTTTGATTTGCAACCAAACAAGTACTTTTCTACCAATAAGACGAATTTTCTACTAAAAAAATCAATTTTCATGAAAAAATGAATTTTCAACTAAAAAAAGATCAATTTTTAAGCAAAAATAGAATAGTTAAATTTTCAGTAAAAAATCATTTTTAACCAAAAAAACGAAGTTTTAACAAAATATTTTGATTTGCAACTAAACAAGTACTTTTCTACCAATAAGACGAATTTTCTACTAAAAAAAATGAATTTTCATTAAAAAAAATGAATTTTCAACAAAATACATATTTACTTAAATTTTTAACCAAAAATTATGTAGTTACATTTTCAGTTAAAAAATGAATTTTCGACAGAAAAAACAGCATTTTGTTAACATAATAGCTAAATTTTTAACGAAAAAAAATGAATTTTCAACTAAAAAAGGTAAAATTAAAAAAATGGCATATTTGAATATTCAGTTAATATTTTTTTTTTTTTTTGAATCGGATTTCCAACAAAATTGGTAAATTTTGAACCATTTTCAAAAAAAAAGAATAATATTTTACCAGTAAAGACGAATTTTCAACAAAACACATGAATTTTCAACAATATAGTTGAATTTTAAACAAAAAAATATAAATTTTCAACAACAAAAAACGGAATAATTTAATTTTCGGTTTAAAGAATAGCTAAAAAGTTGAATTTTCAAACAAGAAGAAAAATTTTCTACCAAAAAGATGAACTTTCAACCATCAAAATTAATTTTCAACCAAAAGAGACGAATTTTCAATAAAATGCATCAATTTTCAACCAAATATTTGATTTTTAATCTAAAAAAGTCAAATTTTTCCCTTTCATAAGTTTTATTTTGCACTTGAAATTGAATTGGTTGAATTAAAAATTTTAAAATGATTAATTTTTAACGATTTAAGTTTACTTCAAATAATTGAAATTTCTAAGGGTTTGATTATAAAAAAAAGTTTTAGAGTCTGATTCGCTTAAGTTTCATTGTTCCGGAGTAGACATTTTTTTATTTTTAATGTTTCCCATTTAAAATTACTATTTATTTTGGACGTTTTTTTCAGAATAATTAAATTTATTTATTGATTTTAGAAAAATTTGTCTGATCAGTTTTAATGTTAAAATATAATTTTGTTTATGTAACAACAATTTCAAATTGTAAAATTTCAGAAGCTTTGACTTTGAAAGATTCAATTTAGTTTTTATTTTCAAACTGTCAAATTTTAGTCGCTTTGAATTTGAAATTATTCAAATTCAAAAGTTTACCATTTTTAATTATTTATTTTTGAACGTTTTTAATTAGAAATAACACAATTCAAAGTCCTTTGAATTTTGAATGATCCAATTTCCAAAATTCTAATCTGAAAATGTTCCATTTTTAACGTTTTTCAAATTGTCCTATTTTCGAAATTTTTAACTTAAATTATACAGTTTCGAGATTCAAAATAAAATAAAAAACAATTTAAAAAAATAAATGAATAAAATAAAATTGTTCAATTTTGAACGCTTTGAATTAGAAATTTACAATTCAACTCCTTTCTAATAAAATTGTTTAGTTTTCAACATTTTAGACTGAAATTTTTTTCAAACTCTGTTAATTTCAAATTATCTAATTTTTAATGCTTTTTTTTTTATCAAGAAATGATACAAGTTTACCTAATCGAAAATAGTTTAAAATTTTCAACTAAAATATTTAAGTTTTCAATTAAATAAAATAAATACACAATTATAAATAGAATATTTAAATTTTCAGTTAAACAAGTTAATTCTCAACAAAAAAGAAAACGAATTTTCTACAAAATAGTTAAATTTTTCATCAAAATGTTTCAATCTTCAACCAAAAAGATGAATTTTCAAGCAAGAAGACTAATTTTGTACCAAAAAGACGAATTTTCAACAAAATATATGAATTTTCAACCAAATAGTGGAATTAAAAAAAAAGAGTTCAGTTTTCAATCAAAGAGATAAATTGTCAGGTAACAATCTTAATTATCTTAAAAAAAAACCACGAAATTTCAACAAAATACATGAATTTTCAGTTGATAAAATTAAAATTTTAAAAATAAACAAATTTTTAAGAATATTGTTTAATTTTCAACCAAACCATTTTGAACTAGAATCAAGAATCTTCTACCAGAAAAATTAATTTTTAACAAAGTAGTTCAACTCTCAAGCAAACAGTTGAATTTTTAACGAAAAAATTGACTTTCACAAAATCGTTGAATTTTCTACGAAGTAGATTAATTTGTAATCTATTAATTGAATTTTTGAACTCTTTGACTTATAAATTATACAATTCAACTCCTTTCTAATAATATTATCTAATTTTCGAAACTTTAGTCTGAAATTTTTCAATTTCGAGAGCTTCTTTTTAAAAAATTTTCAATTTCAAACACTTTTAATTTCAACCATCTAATATTAAATGCTTTTAATAAGGAATGATACAAGTTCAATTCCTTTTCATTCCATTCGAAATATTGTCCTTTTTCCAAAAGTTTATCTATAATCTAAAATAGTTTGAATTGGAAAGTTTTCAATTCCAAAACGTTCAATATATTTTTTTAAATTTAAAACGTTTTCAATTCGAAATGATTAATTATTGTTTAAGAAATGTACAAAACATATTATTTTTTTAAAAGTTAATAGATTTCCTAAAAAAACGGTGGGTTTCGCAGGCCCTATGGTACCCTATTTGCAGCCCCTTAATAGAACTTGAAAAAAAATTTATAATAAGATCAAAGCTTCCAAGAGCATTTTGAAAAAAATAGCAAAAATTAGGGAATTCCTGTAAGAAGTAACTGGAAAAAAAATAATCAGGGCTGCCACACAGGCACTATTAGTCACTTTTTTCTAAAATTATTTTTTATTTACTTCTTTAAATGAAAAGATCACATTGGTCACTGAATTGTCTTGAATTCTTTTGATATATTTCAGATTATTTTTAAAGATTCCGAAAAATTTGTAATAAATTTCAATCATTTGAAGGGATTTTTAAGGTTTTAGGGTATTTTTAAAACTTCTAAGGCATTTTCAAGAGCTTTTAATTTGAAATATTTTAGGAAATCTTAAAAGATTCCAAAGAATTTTTAATTGATTTTAATAATTTTAAGAGATTTAATAACATTTTCGTGGATTTTAAAGAATTTATTCAAGAAAAGAGTTATTTCGTAGGGTTTTAAAGATTTGAAGAGATTTAAAATTATTTTTTGGATTTCACCCTGAATTCTTATTAATTTATCCTGATTTATTTGAAATTCTTTTGAATTATTTAATTCATTTGAATTCCTATAAATTTACTCGATTTTACATAATTCAATTGATTTTTTTAAAGTTTTTACATAATTGGTTCTGCAGATTAATTGATAAAATGACCAAAGGATTTGAAATATTTTAAGGTATTTTTCAAATTCCTTGGCATTTTCTAGAGTTTTAAAAAATTGCAAGGTATTTCAAAAGATTTTAAGGGATTAGAAATATTCTAGGTTATTTTGAAAGATTATAAAGAAATTATTAATTGATTTCAGTAATTTAATAGGGTTTCAAAGGATTTGAAATATTTTAAAGTATTTTAAAAGATTCCAAGGCATTTTCAAGAGACTTAAACAATTTCAAGGGATTTCCAAGGGTTTCAAAGATTTTCCAATATTTTTTGCAATTCATTTGAAATTCGCCCCGAATTCTTATTAATTAATCCTGAATTCTTTTGAATCCTTTTGAATTCTTCTAAATGCACTCAATTTGACTCAGGTCAATGGATTTTTTAAAAGTTTTTGTTTACTTCATCTTGAAGTCATTAAAACTCACCTTAAATTTTTAGGCATTTCATCAAATTCTTTTGAATTCTCTTTAATTTTTTCTAAAATTTATTTCAAACTTACTCAATTCAATGAATTTTTTCATACTTTTAAATTTTTTTCATTTTTTAAAATTTTTGTCAATAAATTTGAATTTTTTTTAATTCACCTTGAATTTTTATGCATTTCATCGAATTCTTCTCTTTTCCCTTAAATTCCTCTAAATTCACTCAAATTTTACAGAAATAAATGGATTTTTTCGATTTTCAAAACTTTTTACAATTCATTTGAATTGTTTTGTGGTTATTAGTAATTTTCTTTAGTTAGAAATCAGTAGAGTTTCAAAGATTTGAAGAGATTTGAAATTATTTTTTGAAATTGACCCTGAATTATTTTAAATTCTTTGGGATTCCCTTGAATTTTTTTACTTCACTTGAACTATTCTAAATTAACTCAATTATACTTAATTCAATGGATTTTGTTTTTTAATTTTTAAAAGTTTTTATTTAATTGATCCTGAAGTCTTTTAACCTCACCTTGAATTCTTAGGCATTTCATAAAATTCTTTTGAATTCCCTTGAATTTTTCTAAGCTCATTTCAAAGTCACTGGATTCATAAAAGTTTCTTCATATTTTAAAATTGGTTTCAATTCATCTAATTTTGTTTTAATTCACCTTGAATTTTTATGAATTTCATCGGATTCTTCTCGTTTATTTAAAATTCCTCTAAACTCATTCCAATTTTACGGAAATCAATGGATTTTTCTTACTTTTAAAATTGTTTCTAATTCATTCGAATTCGTTGGAATGTAACTTGAATTGTTTTGAAGTCTTATTTTATCCTGCATTTTTTACCCTTTGAGCGCGATAAAAGTACCCTATGAGCGTGATGTAATGTACCCTTTGGTCCCTATATTTTATCCCATAGGGACTGTGAGGCCTGGTTTCCCAAATATTTTTCGAAATTAAAAAAAAAATCGTCTAAACGAGGAGAAATCACGAATTTTTACCGGGAGAACTGGGTGGAAGCCGGGAGAACTGGGAGAAAGCCGGGAGATGAAAATTATAAAAATAATGGCCACCCTGAAGATAGATTTTGGTTATTTGGAACATTTTTGCTGTCCTTTGCATAAAAAATTCTATACGTTTCTAGGATCAATAGGCGTTATAGTCTGAACTCTATAATTTCATTTTAAACATGCCTGGTGCCATTCTTCCATCAATTTCGACTTCATTCATCGATTGGATTGTTCTGCGTTTCCTATAGAACTAATAGAGAGTTTCAATTACTCAGCTTTTTGGTGTCTGCTACCACGACTAATCTGTACTCTAACAAAAAACTTAAGGTATTGGGTGTACATACAACAGGAACACTGTGCTGCCTTTATGCAATGTTATCGGGTCTATTTTTATTACTGCGAGCTGAGAATCTTTCAGTTTTCCTTCTTATTTCATTTTCAGGAGACGTATATGTGTTGACGAATGTTTTAAGTTCCTTAATGTATTTTATGTATGTCCACATTGAAACCCCTATGCAAGGGGGAAACAACTCCTAAGGAATCGATAAAAAAAATAAGTTCCAGCAAAACAGTTAAATTTTCAAACAAAGAAGTACTTTCACAAAATTGTTGATTTTTCTACGAAGTAGATTAATTAATAATCAAATAATTGAATTTTCAATAAAATATTTCAACTCTCAACCAAATAGTTGTATTTTGAATCAAAAAACATTAATTTTCTACAAAATACATGAATTTTCTACTAAAGTAATTGAATTTTTCACCCAAAAAGACTAATTTCCAGCAAAAAATTACTTTCACAAAATTAGTGGATTTTCTACAAAGTAGATTAATTTTTCATTAAATAATTGAATTTTCAACAAAGTAGTTTAACTCTCAACAAAATAGTTGTATTTTTGAAACAAAAAACATACATTTTAACAAAATACATGAATTATAAAAAGAAATAATTAATTCTCAACCAAATATTTGAATTTTCTACTATATTAATTGCATTTTCAACCCGAAAAGACTCATTTTCAACATAACCGTTGAATTTTTGACCGAAATAATTAATTTCACAAAATCGTTGAGTTTTCTACGAAGTAGATTAATTTTTAATCAAATAATTGATTTTTTTTGCCAAAAACATGAATCTCCAGTCGAGAAGATTCGTTTTCTACCGAAAAATACTAATTTTCACCGAAGTATTTGAATATTCAACTAAAAAAGATCAATTTTTAACTCTAAATAAAATAATTACATTTTCAATAATCAAAAATTAATTTCTTACAAAAAAAAAAACAAAAAAAAAAGAATTTTCAACAAAATAGTTACATTTTCAATTAAAAAAGATATATTCTCAAACGAAAATGGATTAGTTAAATTTTCAGTTAAACAAATTAAGTTAAAAAATTCAAATAAAAACTTTCTGCAAAATAGTTCAGTTTTTCACAAAAATATTTCAATTTTCAATAAAATACATGAATTTTTCGTTTAAAAAATTAGTTTTTAAACAAAAAACATGCATTTTTAACAAAATACATGAATGTTCAACAAAAAAGTTAATTATCAACAAAATAATTGAATTTTTAATCCAAAAAGTCTAATTTTCAACAAAACCGTTGAATTTTCAACCAAAAAAATTACTTGACAAAATTATTGGATTTTCTATAAAGTAGATTAATTTTTCAAAAAATAATTCAATTTCCAAAAAAGTAGTTCGACTCTCAACCAAATAGTTATATTTTTCAACTAAAAACCATGCATTTTAACAAAATACATGAAGTATCAATAAAAAAAATTGTGAACCAAATAGTTGAATTTTCTATCAAAGTAATTGAATTTTTGACCCAAAAAGACTAATTTTCAACCCAAAAAATTGCTTTCACAAAAATGTGGAATTTTCTACGAAGTAGATTAATTTTTAATAAAAAAATTCATTTTTCAACCAAAAACATGAAATTTTAGTCGAGAAGATTCATCTTCTACCGAAAAAGATGAATTTTCACTAACGTAGTTGAATATTCAACTAAAAAGATAAATTTTTAACCGTAAATGAAATAGTTACATTTTTAGTAAACAAAAATTAATTGTTTACCGAAAAAAATGAATTTTCAACTAAGGTAGTTAAATTTTCAATTAAAAAAGATAAATACACAATCGAAAGTGAGATAGTTAAATTTTTAATTAAACAAATTAATTTTTTCTTAATTCTACAAAATAGTTATATTTTTCACCAAAATATTTCAATTTTCAATCAAAAGGATGAAATTTCAAGGAAGAAGATTAATTTCTACCAAAAGGACGAATTTTTAACAAAATAAATGAATTTTCAACCAAGTAGTGGAATTTTCAACAAAACAGTTAAATTTTCAACTAAACAGGTGAATGTTCAAGAAAGAATATTAATTTTCTATAAAAAAAAAATTTCAACAAAATTGTTAAATTTTCAACCTAAGAGTATTATTTTCAATTAGAATTATGAATCTTCAACTGAAATAATTAAATTTGTAGTTCAAAATTAAATTTTGAACCAAAAGAATAAGGATTTTTCAACAAAAAAGTTAAGTTTTTAATGTAAAATGTAATAGTTGATATTTCAACCGAAACAGATTTTAATTTTAAATTAAAAAGTTGAATTTTCTATCAAAGTAATTGAATTTTTAACCCCAAAAAAAGTAATATTCAACCAAAAAAATTACTTTCACAAAATTATTGGTTTTTGTGAGAAGTAGATTAATTTTCAATCAAATAATTAAATTTTCAATATAGCAGTTCAGCTCTCAACCATATATTTGTTTTTTAAATCAAAAAGATGAATTTTCAATAAAAGACATTAATTATTAACAAAGAACTTAATTTTCAACCAAACAGTTGAATTTTCTACTAAAGTATTTGAATGTTTAATCCAAAGAGACTAATTTTCAACAAAAAAGTTGAATTTACAACCAAAGAAATGAATTTTTAACAAAGAAGAATAATTTTGTACCGAACAAGACAAATTTTTAACAAAATAAATGAATTATACAAAAAAATTGTCAATCAAATAGTTGAATTTTCTATCAAAGTAGTTGAATTTTCAATCCAAACAGTTCAACTGCCAACCAAGTAGTTGAAGTTTCAACCCATAAAGATGAATTATCAACAAAATACATAAATCATCAACAAAAAATTTAATTGGCCACCAAATAGTTGAATTTTTAACGAAAAACATGTATTTTTAACCAACAAGAATAATTTCGTACCGAAAAAAACGAATTTTCGACAAAATACATGAATTTTCTACCAAATTGTTGAATTTTCAAGCCCAAAAGCAGAATATTCTTTAAAAAACACGAAATTCCAACTAAATACATGAATTTTTGACGAAGAAAGGCAAATTTTCACCAAAAACGAAATGGTTCAATTAATTTTCAACCAAAACATAATTATATCCTGTCAAATTGAAAAAGTTTCAAATTTAAAAATTTCTAATTGTAGATTTTTAAAAATGAGTATTTTAAAACTGATAAATATTTTACGATACATTTAGTATTTTTAATTCAAAATAAAGTTTTCAAAATTACACAATTTCAAATTGAAGCATTCAAAATTGTATACTTCAAAATTTCACCAAATTTTGTTTATCTGAATTTTGATTTTTCTCAGATTTATTTACGAAAGAAATTCTTATGACGTTGCTTCCTCCGAATCCAAAATCTACTTTAATTTTTCTTTCCCGAATTTTCCCTTTGCAGAATTTCCATTAGAACAAAATGCTATTTATTCAGATCTTAAAGGTTCGATAACACTTATAACGTCTCATTTTCAGGACTGAAAAAAGTAAAAAAATTGCATTTTAAATATTATAACAATTTCGTGATTTGAAAATTGCAAACAAAATTTAGAATTCTTCAAGTTTGAAGTTAAAGCTTGAAAACTGGTTCTTAACCATTTTTCGCGATTTAAAAACTTTAATATACTTCACATTCAAAAATATTGGTGATTTCAATATCTAAAATTTGAATGTATCCTAGTAAATAGTATGAATAAAAAAAAATTTTAATTGATTAATATAATTTTAAAATACATTATAAAATGCAAGTAATAAATATAATTCTCAGCCCTGTGAATTGTGTATATAATTTTTTGTGATACTCAAATCAGTCTTTGATTAGGATTGTGCTTTACATAAACTAGTTCCGATAAAAATGCATCAAAATCTTAAATTTGAAAATGAAAATTATTTTGAATAATTCAGGAAATTGCACAGTTCTAATCAGGTCTTAATTAAATTTTCCACGAAAGTTCGATTAGTGCTCTACTGATTTCCACTAAAGCTGAACTAAACTAGACACGAGTTATTCGGACAAAAGTTACGGATTTGCAGTTCTAGTTAGCGGTAGATCTAATCTTCACCGACACATTTTAACCACTTGATTGACGTGATTAAAAAAAATACAATCGCACAAAATCTTACAATAAACATTTTAAAATATAGACGGGGTTCGTGGAAACCCTGAAGCCACAATTTGTTCCTGGACAGTCGATCGCCAGTACAACAACAATTACAAGCAACATCGAAGAGAAACTTTCGCACCTTCAAATTCTACAAGAAAATGATAACTTGAAGTCACAGGTATTATGTTTTTTTATTCATCAAATTAATTCGATTTTACATTGTTTATTAAAATGAATTTTATTATCCTTAGGTACGAGATTTAACCGAAAAGGTGGATCTGCTGAGAGTGAAACGAATGCAAGACAAGGAGAGGATGAAAGACTTTGAGAAAACAAAGTTGCAATTAGATCAGCTTATTGAATTTAAAAGTAAAGTCATGGAAAGCCAAGTAAGTTTAACAATTTTTTTCTTCTTTTAGACTTTTTGGCAATAAAATACATGAATTTTCAGTTTACAACATTAGTTTTTAAACAAAAAAACATGCATTTTTGTCAAAATACATGAATTGTCAACAAAAAAGTTAATTATCAACAAAGTAATTGAAGTTTAAGCCAAAGTAATTGAATTTTTAATCCAAAAAGTCTAATTTTCAACAAAACCGTTAAATTTTCAACCAAAAATATTACTTGAGAAAATTATTCGATTTTCTACAAAGTAGATTAATTTTTCATGAAATAATTTAATTTCCAAGAAAGTAGTTTGACCCTCAACCAAATAGTTGTATTTTTCAACTAAAAAACATGCAGTTTGACAAAATACGTGAATTATCAATAAAAAAAATTTTTCAAGCAAATAGTTGAATTCTCTATCAAAGTAATTGAATTTTTGACCCAAAAAGACTAATTTTCAACCCAAAAATTGCTTTCACAAAAATGTGGAATTTTCTACGGAGTAGATTAATTTTTAATAAAAAAATTCATTTTTCAACCAAAAACATGAATTTTCAGTCGAGAAGATTCATTTTCTACCGAAAAAGATGAATTTTCATTAACGTAGTTGAATATTCAACTAAAAAGATAAATTTTTAACCATAAATGAAATATTTACATTTTCAGCAAACAAAAATTAAATTTTTACCAAAACAAAAACGAATTTTCAACTAAAATAGTTAAATTTTCAATTAAAAAAAAGATAAATCAGGGTGGCGACTTGACCGGGAAACCGGGAAAGACCGGGAAATGACCTGGAATTTTATTGACCGGGGAAAAACCGGGAAATGACCGGGAATTTAATTTAAAAACAGGGAATTTACTTCTGATCATAGAAAAATTCAAGAAATATAATTTCACTTGGAACAGGGAATTTTTTACATGGAATGGGAATTTTTTAAAGGAATTATAATTCGGATTTAGAAGAAAGGAATTTTCAAAAATCCCTCTTCCAAGTCAGAATTCGTCACAATTTGAAAGTTCCCTCTTCTAAATGTTAGGTAATAAAAGTACTTCAAGCAGTTTTCAGAGTAGAACTAGAATTTCAAAGAAGAAATATTTCTGAATTATAATAGAAATTTTGTTTACATTGTTCGTTGCGAATTCATCGTTTTTTAGTTAAAAATTCAACTACTGGGTTGAAAGTTAAACTTTTGTTAAAAATTAATTTGTTTGGTTGAAGATTCATCATTTTAATTTAAAATTCATCTCTGGTTGAAAATGTAACTACTTTCTTGAAAATCAATTTATTATTTTTTTTTTTGATGAAAATGCAACTATTTGGTTGAAAATTGATATTTTGCATTTCAAAATTAAACTATTTGTTTGAAAATGTATGTACTTTGTGGAAAATTCATCTTTTTTTGTAGACAATTAATCTTTATGGTTGACAATTCATCTATTCGGCATAAAATTCAACTATTCCAGTTGAAAATTCATCATTTTAGTTGAAGATTCATAATTTTAGTTGACAATTCATCAGTTTGGTTGAAAATTAATTTCTTTAAATGAACATTTAACTGTTCCATTGTGAGTTGAAAATTATTATTTTCAAGTTCGGAATTCCACAATTTGGATAAAAATTTGTCTTTTTTAATTGAAAATTTTTTGGTAGAAAATTATCCTATTTTTCTTTGAAAGTTAATCTTCTTGTTTAAAAATTCTTCTGTTCAGTTAAAAATTCAAGTATTCCAGTCAAATATTTATCATTTTAGTTGAAAATTCATCTTTTAGGCTGGAAATAAAATTATTTGGTTGAAAGTTAAACTCTTTTGTTAAAAATTAATTTTTTTGTTAGTTAAGGATCCATCGTTTTAATTAAAAATCCATTTCTGTGGTTGAAAACTGAGCTGTTTGATTGAAAATTTGTTTTTTCTTTGGATGTTTTTTGGTTGAAAATTATTATTTTTATTAAACTGAAAATGTAACTATTATTCCAGTTGAATATTTCATAATTTTAGTTCAAAATTCATGTCTTTGGTTGAACATTCATTTTTGACTAAAAATTTAATTATTCAATTTTTGGTTGAAAAATTATCTTTGTTAGTTGAAAATTCGTCTTTTTTTGTAGCAATTAATCTTCTTGGTCAAAAATTCAATTATTCTAGTTAAAGATTCATCGTGTCAGTTAGAAATTCATCTTTCTGGTTTGAAATTCAACAATTGCAATTAAATATTTACAATTTTATTTGAAAATTCATCACTTTGTTTGAAAATGTAACTATTATTTTGAAAGTTAGTTTTTGTTGTTTTAAAAGTTAGTTTTTTTTTTGTTGAAATTAATTTTTTTAAATTCCATAGTCGTTGTTGAAAATTCATCTGTTTGGTTAAACATTAATTTTTTTAACTTGAAATTTAATTATTAAAGTTTTGGTAATTAATTAATTTGTTGGTTTGAAAATTTAACTATTTCAGTTAATGATTCATTGTTTTGGTTGAAAACTCTTATGTTTGGTTTAAAAATAATTTTTTAAACTAAAAATGTTACTATTCCATTTTCGATTGAAAATTATTATTTTTTCAGTTCAAAATTTAACTATTTGGTTGAAAATTTGTCTTCTTTTATTAAAACTTCAAACCTTTCTTTAAAAGTTAATGTCTTTGGTTGAAAAATTGTATTTTTGGGTAGAAAATTAATCTTTTTATTTAAAATGTAATCTTCTTTAAAAATTCGTCTTTTTGGTTGAAAATTCGAGTGCTCCAGTTAAATATTCATCATTTTAGTTGAAAATTTATCTTTTTGGTTTAAAATTTAACTATTCTAGATAAAGATTCATAATTTGATTTGAAAATTCATCACTTTGGTTGAAAATTGAACTATTTGATTGAAAATCCGTTTTTTTTTGTTGAAAATTAATTTTTTCAACTGAAAGTTTAACTATTCCATTTTTTTGTAAAAAATTGATATTTTTTAGTGGAAAATTTAAGTATTTTTTTCAAAATTTATTTATTTTGCAACGTTTTGCTCTGTTGTGTTAAAAGATGTTTAGAACGAACGTCATGAATTAAAATAAATGTTTGCGTTTTGCGGCAAATATAAATATGTTACTTTGAGTTGACCGGGAAAATTGAAAAACTTGACCGGGGAAAACCGGGAATTGACCGGGAATTTGAAATCGTCCGCCGAATCGCCACCCTGGTTTCAAAGTACATGTTTTCAAAAGTTTTATATTTTTTATAGCCA
>CAKNYM010048946.1:172812-197793 GCA_932195095.1 Andricus curvator
GGTTTCAAAGTACATGTTTTCAAAAGTTTTATATTTTTTATAGCCAAAACTAAAAACAACCATGTTTTCAAATTAAAAAGTGAACTGTTTCGGAGAAAAATCGTCTTCTTTTTTTTTTTTTAATTCAGCTAGTCTTGGATTAAAATTTTATCAGTTGAAGTTTCTTCTCTTTGGTTGAAAATTTAACTATTAAATCAGGCCTCACAGACCGGTCCCTATATCCCCTATTGTACCCTATATCCAGTTAAGGTCCCTAAAGTACCCTATTTTCAAGCTTTGGTCCCTATGGTACCCTATTTGCAGCCCATAATGGAACTTTAAAAAAATTTATAATAAGATCAAAGCTTCCAAGAGTCAGGCATTTTGAAAAAATAGCAAAAATCAGGAAATTTCTGTAAGAAGTAATTGTAAAAATAATCAAGACTGCCTTACAGTCACTATTAGTCACTTTTTTCTAAAGTCACTTTTTAC
This sequence comes from Andricus curvator, assembly GCA_932195095.1. Classification (NCBI taxonomy): domain Eukaryota; kingdom Metazoa; phylum Arthropoda; class Insecta; order Hymenoptera; family Cynipidae; genus Andricus; species Andricus curvator. Next base: position 173,284 of record CAKNYM010048946.1, read on the forward strand.
TTACTTTTGAAAAATAATAGTCACTTTTCTTTCAATAAATAACTCATGGAGAATAGAATATTCTCCATGAAATAACTTATGGGTTAATTACTATTAATTTCAGGTATGTACCTATTTCTTAATTGTCTTTAATTTTTTTGAAATATTTCAGTTTATTTTTAAGGATTCCGAGAAGTTTTTAATAGATTTCAATAATCTGAAGGTATTTTAAAGATTTTAGGGTATTTTTAAAAATTCTCAGGAATTTTCAAGAGTTATTAAAAGTTTCAAGGGATTTCAAATAATTTCAAAGGATTTTAAATATTTTAGGAAATTTTAAAAGATTCCAAGGAATTTTTTCATTAGTTTTATTAATTTGAAGGGATTTCAAAGCGCGAAATTATTTAGGATAAAAAATCTAAAATTTCGGAAGATTAAGAAGGTATTTTAATAAATTTTCGAGGATTTCAGGAAATATCAGATTTCATAGAATGCCATAGGATTTTATAATATTTTAGTGAATTTTAAAGAATTTACTCACGAGAAGTGAGGTGTTTTGTAGGGTTTCATTGATTTAAAGAGATTTGAAATCAATTTTGGGAATTCACCCTTCATTCTTATTAACGTATCCTGAATTCTTTGGAATTCTTTTGAATTTTTTTAATTAATTTGAATTCTTCTAAATGTACACAATTTTACTTAATTCAATGAATTTTTTGGAATTTTTAAAAGTTTTTATTTAATTGGTCCTGAGGATCAATTGATAAAATGATAAAAGGATTTGAAATGTTTTAAGGTATTGTTTTTTTAATTCCTTGGCATTTTCAAGATATTAAAAAAATTTCAAGGAATTTCAAAAGATTTTAAGGAATTTGAAATATTTTAGGTTATTTAAAAAAATTTCAAAGAAATTTTTAATTGATTTCATTAATTTAATAGGATTTCAAAGGATTTCAAATATTTTAGGGTATTTTAAAATATTCGGAGGCATTTTCAAAAGCGTTCAAAAGTTTCAAGGGATTTCAAAGAATATCAAAGAATTTGAAATATGATTATAATATAAACGATTCCCAGAATTTTTTATTTATTTCAATAGTTTGAAGGAATTTCAAAGAATTTGAAATATTTTAGGGTATTTCAAAAGATTCCAAGGTATTGTCAATAGATTTAAACAATTTCAAGGGATTTCCAAGGGTTTTAATAATTTTAAAGGATTTTAATATATCTTAATGGATTCCATCAAAGAATTTATTCACAAAAAGTGAGGGATTTGGTAGGGTTTCAAAAATTTGAAGACATTTTCAAATATTTTTTGCAATTCATTTGGAAGTATCCCTGAATTTTTATAAATTTATTCTGAATTCTTTTGAATTTTTCTAAATTCACTCAATTAAATGGATTTTTAAAAAGTTGATGTTTAATTCATCTTGAAGTCTTTAAAACTCACCTTAAATTCTTAGGAATTTCCTCAAATTATTTTAAATTCTCTTTAATTTCTCTAAAATTATTTCAAGTTTCAAACTTATTAAATTCAATGCATTTTTTCATATGTTTGAATTGTTTTGAATTCACTTGTTTTTCTAAATTCAGTTTGATTTTTTATGAATTTCATCGAATTCTTCTCATTTCCCTTAAATTCCTCTATATTCACTCAAATTTTATTATAATCAATGGAATTTTTTCGATTTGTAGAATTTTTTCCAATTCATTTGAATTCTTTTGAATTTAAATTGAATTGTTTTGTATTCATTAGTCACTCCTTTGGTTATCAATTAGTATGATTTCAAAGATTTGAAGAGATTTGAATTCTTTTTTGAATTCACCATGAATTCTTTTACATTCTTTGGAATTCTCTTTATTTATTTTTTTTAATTTACTTGCATTCATCTAAATTCACTAAATTCTATTTAATTCAATGGCTTTTTTGAATTTGTTAAATTTTTTATTCAATTGATCCTAATGTCTTTTAACCTCATCTTGAATTCTTAGGCATTTCATCAAATTCTTTTGAGTTCCCTTAAATTTTTCTAAGCTTATTTCCAATTGACTGAATTCAATAAGGTTTTTTCATATTTTAAAATTATTTCCAATTTATTTGAATTCTTTTGAATTCAACTTGAATTGTTTTGAAGTCTTATGAATTTATCTTGAATTTTTTACCCTTTGAGCGGGAAAAAAGTACTCTATGAGCGTGACAAAAAGTACCCTTTGGACCCTATATTTAATTCCATACGGACTGTGAGGCCTGCTATTATCTTATTATAACTATTATTTTTGGTTAAAAACTTATAATTTTTATTTGAAAAATTACATGATTCGTTTAAAATTTGTCCTTTTTGGTTGAATTCAACGGCTTTTCATTAAAAATATTTTTTGGTTGAAATATCAACTATTACAGTTTACTTTGTTTGTTGAAGATTCATCTCTTTGGTTTAAAATAAAATACTTTGGTGAAAATCAGTTTTTTCTTGTAAAAAATTGATTAACTGGAAATTTAACTGTCCATTTTTGGTTAAAAATTCACCTCTTTTAGTTTAAAAATGAACCATTTGGATGAAAATTGATGTATTTTATTGAAAAGTCGTCTCTTTTGGTCGAAAATTATTCTTAATGCTTAACAATCAATCTTTTTGTTTGAAAAATCATTTTTCGGTTGAAAATTCAACTAATTTATAAAAATTAGTTTTTTTCTTTTCTTGAAAATTGAACTTTTTAGTTGAAAAATCAACTATGTGTTTGAAAATTGACTTTTTTTAGAAAATTCTTCTTCTTGTTTGTAAATTCAGTTATTTTGGTTAAAAATTGAACTAGTTTATTAAAAATTTAACTCCTTTTTAAAAAATATTTTTTTTTTACACAAAAATTCATTTTTTAGTTGAAAATTCGACTTTTTGGTAGAACATTAATCTTCTTGTTTGAAAATTCATCTTTTTGGTTCAAAATGCATTATTCTTGGTGGAAAATTTAAGTTTTTTGTTCAAACCTGCTTTTCTTTGGTTCAAAATTATTTTTTTAACTGAAAATTGAACTATTTCATTTCTGGTGACAAATTTTTGTTTGTTAATTCATTTCTTTCGATGAAAATTTAACTGTTCAATTTATAATATAAATTTATTTGTTAAAAGTTATTTTTTGAACTTAAAAATTGAGTGTTTCATTTAAAGTTCATCTTTTTTGTTTAAATTCAACTGTTTTTTAGTTAATATTAAAATATTTAAAATATTTATGGGTTGGAATATCATCTATTCAATGTTTTGTTTAAAATTCATCTTTTTTGGTTCAAAGTTATACTACTTTGTTAAAAAGTAATTTTTTTGTTGTTGAAGATTCATTCCTTTATTTGAAAATTCATCTCTATGACTGAAAATTCAACTATTTCGTTAAAAATTTCGCTTTGTTTTTGCTGAAAATTAATTTTTTTTGCTGAAAATTAATTTCTTTTAACAGAAAATTTAACTGTTCCATTTTTGGTTGAAAATGTTTTCTTTCTTAGTTGAAAATTCAATTTTTTCGTTCCAAATTGAATTATATTGTTGGAAATTCAATTTTTTTATCTGAAAATGTCACTATTTCGTTTTTGGTTGAAAATTTAACAATTTTTTTGAAAGTTCGTTTTCTTTTAGTGGAAAATTTGCCTTTTTTAGTTAGAATTTAAAATCTTTAGTTGGAAATTTATGTATTTTCTTAAAAATTTGTCTTTCTAGTAGAAACTTAATATTTTTGTTTTAAAACTCATCTTTTTGTTTGAAAATTGAACTATTTCATTTTTGGTTTAAAATGTGTCTTTATTAGTTGAAAGTTCTACTATTTGGTGAAAAAATAGAGAATGTTATCAAAAAACGTACATACTTTGATTTTTTTCAGTAGAAAATAATTTTATGTTTGTCAAATCCAGAACTACGCAAGAAAAAGTGACCAGTAATTATAATATTAAATTTTTTCTCTTCAAACTTAATGACTTATTACTTTTCTTTTAATAAATTAACTCGTAAGTTAACCACTATTGAATTCAGGTCTACGCCTATTTCTGACTTTTCTTGAAACCTTTTTGGGTATTTTAAAAGATTCTAAGAAATTTTAAATAAATATCAATAACTTGAAGGGATTTTAAAGGATTTGAAAGATTTTAGGATATTGTTTTTAAAATTCTAATGAATTTTTAAGATCCTTAAAAAGTTGCATGGTATTTCAAAAAATTTCAAAGAATTGGAAATTTTTTAGATTATTTTAAGAGATTTCAACAAATTTCAAATATATTTCAATAGGTTGAAGGGATTATTAATGATTCAAACATTTTTAGGTTATTTTAAATAATTCCAAGGAATTTTAAAGAGATTCCAACATTTTACGTATACGGCTTGAGGATATATTTAAAGATTCCAAGGGATTTTAGAAGATTTCCGGAAATTTAAATGATTTTAAGAGATTTTAAAGGCTCACAACGTATTTTATTAAATTTTCCAGAATTTCAGGAAATATCAGATTTCCAGTAATTTCACGGGATTTTATCATATTTTAATGGATTTCAAAGAATTTATTTGCAAAAATTGAGGGATTCCGTGAGATTTCAGAGATTTTTAAGAATTTGAAAGGTTTTAGGAAGGGATTTCAAATGTTTGTTCAAAGATTTCAGTGTATTTTTAAAACTTTCAAGAAATTTTAAAGAGCTTTAAAAAGTTTCAAGGGATGTAAAAACATATAAAAGGATTTTAAATATTTTAGGGTATTTTAAAAGATTCCAAGGCACTTTCAATAAATTTCAATCACTTGAAGGGATTTGAAAAGATTTCAGGATATTTTTAAAGAATCCAAGGAATTTTCAAGAGCTTAAAAAAGTTTCAAGGGATCGCAAAAGATTTCAAAGGATTTAAATTATTTTCGGGTATTTTAAAAGAGTCCGAAGAAATTTAAATAAATTTCAATCATTTGAAGGGATTTCAAAAGATATTAGGATATTTTTAAAACATCCAAGGAATTTTCAAGAGCTTACAAAAGTTTTAAAGTATTGCAAAAGATTTTAAACGATTTGAAATATTTTAGGGTATTTTAAAAGATTCCAAGGCATTTTCAAGAGATAACAAATATTTCAAGGAATTTCTAAAGGCTTGAATGATTTGAAGGGATTAAAAAAAATTCCCATGGTCTTTGAACAAATTTCCTAGAATTTCGGAGGATATGAAACGATCAGATCTCGTGTAATTTCACGGGATTTCATAATATTTCAGCGATTTCAAGCATATTAAAGTTATTTTAATATATTTTAATAAATTGAATTGATTCTAACGGATTTGAAAGATTTTAGGGTATTTTGAAAAATTCAAAGTAATTCTTAAGAGCTTTAAAAAATGTTCAAGGATTTAAAATTTTTTCAAGGATGTGAAATATTGTGGGTTATTTTAAAAGATTTCAAGGAATTTTCGATTGATTTCAAAAATCTGAAGAAATTTCAACGGTTTTAATGATTTTAAGGTGTTTAAAAAAGTTTTCAATTGGTTTTAGAGAATTTCCTAGAATTTCGGTAAATATGGAACGATTTTATAGGGCTTATAAGGTTTTCAAAATACATATTTTAAAAAATTCCAAGGGATTTTATAAGATTTCGGTATGGTGTGGATTTCGATGATTTTAAGATATTTTAAATGCTTTCAAGGTATTTTAATAAATTTTCCAGAATTTCAGAAAATATCAGGTTTCAAGTTATTTTGCGGGATTTTATAATATTTTAGTGGATTGCGAAGATTTTATTCACAAGAATTGAGGGATTTTGTAGGATTTTAATGATTTTCAAATATTTTAATATTTTAAATTTTTTTGAAGATTTTAGGATATTTTAAAAGAATCCAAGGAATTTTCAATCGATTTCAATAATTTTAAGGGATTTCAAAGAACTGGAAAGATTTTAGGGCATTTTTTAAAATTCTGTTCAAGTTTCAAAAGCTTTAAAAAATTTCAAGTGATTACAAATTTTGTAAAGAAATTTTCAATTGATTTAAAAAATGTCTAGGGATTTCCGAAAATTTTAGTGATTTAAAGGTGTTTAAAAAAATGTTCAATCAGTTTTAAAGAATTTCGGAAAATATGGAACGATTTTACAGAGCCTACCCGGGATTTCAGAAAATATCAGATTTCTAGTAATTTCACGGGATTTTATAATATTTTAATGAATTTCGAAGAATTTATTCACAAGAATTAAAGGATTTCAAAGATTTTCAAATATTCCACGGTATATTCACAAATATTAACAAAATGTTCTAGATTTCATGATATTTTAAATGATTCCAAGAAATTTGTAATTGATTTCAATAATTTGAATTGATTTTAACATTTTAAAAAAGATTTTAGGGTATTTTTAAAACTGCCAAGGAATTTTAAAGTGCTTAAAAAAGTTTTAAGGGCTTTAAAAAGATTTCAAAGGATTTGGAATAATGTAGGTTATTTAAAAAAATTCCAAAGTATTTGCTCTTGCAAATGCAATTTTAAAATTTCAAAATTTTTAACGAATTTTCAAGGATTTGCATGATTTAAAGGGATTGAAACAAATTTTCATGGTTTTTAAAAGAATTTCCTAGAATCTCGGAAGATATTGAATGATTTTATAGGACCTGGAAGGTATTGCAAAGTATTTTAAAGTTTTTAGGATGTTTTAAAAAGCTTAAGTTTCAAGGGATTTAAAAATTGTTCAAACAATTTGAAATATTTTAGGGTATTTTAAAAGATTTCAAGACATTTTCAAGAGATTTCAAAATTTGCAAGGAATTTCCAAAGACTTAAATAATTTTAAGGGATTTGAAAAAGTTTTCATGTGGGTTTAAAGAATTTTGGAACATATACTATTTAATAGGACGTATAAGGTTTTAGGGTATTTAAAAAGATTCCAGGGGATTTTATAAGTTCCGCGGATTTCAATGATTTTGAGGCGTTTCAAGTTTTTAAAAACACTCAAGATATTTCAATAAATATCTCAGGATTTGAAGACATATCATCAGCTTTCAAGTAATTTCGCGTGATTTTATAATATTTTAATGGATTTCAAAGAATTTATTCGCAACGATTTTATGGGATTTTCAAATATTTTTTGCAACTCATTTGGAATTCACCCCGACTTTTTCTTAATTGATTCTTAATTTTTTTAATTCTTCTGAATTCTTTGGAATTCTCATGAACTTGTTTAATTCACTTCAATTTTTCTAAATTCTCTCAAGTCAATGGATTAAAGAAAAATTAGTTTTTATTTAATTCATCTTGAAGTTTTTTAAGCTCACCTTGAATTCTAAAACGTTTAATCAAATTCTTTTGAAATCTTTCGAATTTTTCTAACCTCATTTTAAAGTTACTGAATTCAATTAACTTTTTCATATTTTTGAATTGCTTTCAATTCACTTGAATTTTAATGAATTTCATCGAATTATTCTCATTTTTCTTAAATTCCTCTAAATTCACTGAAATCAACGGATTTTTTTTAGATTTTTAATGTTGTTTCCAATTCATTTGAATTATTTTGAATTTAACATGAATTGTGTTAAAGGCTTATGAATCGAATTCTCTTGAATTATTTTTAATTCAAAAGAACATTAGTCATATTATTAATGCACATTAGTCACTTTTTGTCACTTTTTGGGTTAGAAATTAGAACATTAGAATTTTGGCATTTAAATATTAAAGGTCAGGGAAAATGAAAAATTAGTCAGGGAAAAGTCAGGAAATTTTGAAAATGATGTTTTGCGGCTACACTCTCTTAACTGAATTTTATTTTTTAGGCGAGTTTACAAAGAGATCTTCAAAGGGCGAAGCAAGATGCTCGAGAAGCTCACACAGCTCGGGAACAATTTCAGGAAGAAATGGCAGATCTCGCTGAAACAGTAGAAATGGCGACTCTCGATAAGGAAATGGCCGAGGAAAAAGCAGAAACTTTGCAGATAGAGTTGGAGCAACTGAAGGAGAAGTTGGAGGAACAGACCCTAGATTTGGAAATACTGCGTACGGAAATGTCGGAAAAGGTATTAAATCAAAAATCAAATAAAAAACTTCTTCAGCTGACCCACAAATATTTCTATTTCCTGTTTTATTTCAAGATTGGAGGAGGAGGTTCGGCTTCCGGCACTTCGAGTTTCGAAGTGAAGCAGTTGGAACAGCAAAATGCCAGACTACGAGAAACTCTCGTGAGAATGAGAGATTTCTCCGCGCACGAAAAGCACGAATTCCAGAAACTTCAGAAAGATTTGGAACAGAAGAAGTCTGAGATCATGGAATTAAGTCGTACGAAGGAGAAATTGTCGGCGAGGGTCGAAGAGATGGAGCACCAAATAGCCGACCTGCAAGAACAGGTTATTGTTTTTTTTTTAATTTTCATAAAGGGATCACAAGAAAATTCAGTGTTTTTATGAAAGGGATCACAGTCCGTCCCTCTTTTTACCTTAAATTTGAAAAATCCCCAAAACGCGTAAAATAGGAGATATTTTTCCTTTTCTCCCTTTTTTTTCAAGGTTTTGACTGATTTTTAAGAATCACAAGTGGAAATTCAAGACATTAGAAAACGGGACGCTTTGAAAGAGATTTTTTTTTATGATAATAATTTCAAATATTTGCTCAACGATTTATTTGTGAATTTTGTAGTTTTGAGGGACATCGTCGACGGCGAAGAAATCGCTAACGATTCAATCGGTAAACTAAAACTTAAAAGATAATTAAATTTTGTAGTTTCAAATCAGGAACATCTTTAGAAAATTTTTCACGCTAATAGGAGAATAAATATATATACCATTAAACCATTTCCCTTTCAGGGTAGGCGTGACACTACCCGATTCGGGTAGTGTTTCTAGGTTTTTCTTGTAGTTATAAATAACTACAAGTGTGGGCTCACCACACCCACGATGTGCCAACAGCACTCATGTCAGTATTCTTGAATGGTCACCCTTCCAAGTACTAACCGCGTCCAACGCTGCTTAACTTCAGTGATCTGACGAGAACTGGGTTTTTCAGCGTGGTATGGCCGTTGGCCATAAATTCTTTTAAATAAAACTAATCTAGGTACTAATATTAAATTCAAATTGAAACGCTTCAAATTCCTAATATTTCAAGTAAAAGTATTGCCTTTGTCAACAAAGTAAATGAATTTTTAAAAGATTTTAATTTTAAACAACAAGTAGCTGAATCCAACCAAAAAAGGGGATTTTTCTACAGAACATTAAAATTTTTAAGCCAAAAATATGATTGTTTAGCAAAATATTTGAATTTTTAACCAAATAGTTGAATTTTCTACCAAATTGCTACATTTTTGAGCTAAAAAGAGAAATTTTCTACAAACAGTGTTATTTTCCACCCGAAAATGTGAATTTTCATCAATAAATAATATTCAAACCAAAAAAAGATGAATTTGCTATAAAATAGTTAAATTTTTAACCATAAAGTTAATTTTCTACCAAAAAAGTAGAATTTTCAACCAAAAAACTGATTTTTCAACTTGAACGATGAATCTTCAATCAAAAAGGTGAATTTTGAACAAATTAGTTTAACTTTTAACCAAGTAGTTGAATTTGCAACCAAAATAATAAATTCTCAATGAAAAATGTAACAGTTGTTATTTCAACGAAAAAAAAATTTAATTTTAAATCACAAATAGTTGTATTTAACCAAAAAATACGATTTTTCTAAAAAATATTTGAATTTTCAAGCTAAAAATATGAATTTCCAACAAAAAAAGTTATTTTTCATCAAAAAATTTGCATTCTCAGCCAAATAGTTGAATTTTCTACAAAATTTTCAAACCAAAAAGTAGATTTTTCTACAAAACAGGAGAATTTTCCATAGTTGGATTTTCTTCGAAAAAGATGAATGCTTAATGAAAAATGTAATAGTTGATATTTCAACAACAAAAAATCCTTAACCATAAATTGTTGAACTCAACCAAAAAATACGATTTTTCTACAAAATAGTTGAATTTTCAAGCCAAAAATATGAATTTCCAACACAAAAAGTTAATTTTCGTCAAAAAATTTGAATTTTCGATCAAATAGTTGAATTTTCTACCAAATTGTTAAATTTTCAAACCAAAAAGTAGATTTTTCTACAAAAAAGGAGAATTTTCCAGCCAGAAATATGAATTTCCAACAAAAAAAGTTAATTTTTAACCAAAACTTTAAATTATCCACTAAATAGTTGAATTTTATACCAAACTGTTAAATTTTTGTTCTAAAAAGTCGAACTTTCTACAAAATAGTTGAATTTTTAACCCGAAAATGTGAATTTTCATCCAAATAGTTCCGTTTTCTTCCAAAAAGATGAATGCTCAACGAAAAATATAAGAATTGATAGTTGAATTCAACCAAAAAAGACGACTTTTCAACAACTTAGTTAAATTTTTTACCGAATTTTTTATATTTCCCAAAAAGACGAGTTTGTTACAAACCGGTTAAACTTTCAACCATAGAATTAATTTTCAACCAAATTGTTTAATTTTGTATCAAAAAGGATTTCTTTTTAACAAAATTGTTAAGTTTTCAACCAAATATTTCAATTTTCAACCAAATACTTGAAATTTTCACCAAATTTGTGAAATTTTTTAGCCAAAAAGATAAAATTAAAAAAAAAAGATCAATTCAATTTTCAACCAAAAATATGAATTTTCAACCAAGTAGTTAAAATTTCTACCAATTTTTAAACAAATAGTTGAATCTTCTATCAAATTGTTAATTTTTATGTCAAAAAGAATAATTTTTAACTCGAAGATGTGAATTTTCAACCCAAAAATACGAATTTTCTACAAAACAGTTACATTATCAACCATAAAGTTATATTTTAACCAAATAGTTCAATTTCCTACACAAGCATATGTAATTTCAATAAAACAATTTAATTTTCTATCAAAAAGGATATAATATAATATATTTATATAACCTTGCAGCCAATTAAAAATATATATAGTTATTCGAATTTTTTATTTTTTATTAAAAATGATTTGTTCCCTAAAAGTATAATTTGGTTGAAAATTTTGTCCTGTCTTGGCTGAAAAATCCTTCTTGGTTGAAAATTCCATTCTTTTGATAAAAAATCGTTATCTTGGGTTGAAAATTGATCTCTTTTGGTTAAGGATTGAACTATTTTGTTGAAAATTAATCTTTCTGGATAAATTCAACTCTTTTTGATTCAAAATAATATTTTTTAGTAGTAATAACAAAATTATTACATTTTTCTTTCATTTAAAATCTTCAAAAATCTTTTTAAATTTTCTCAACAATCTCAGGAAAATTATATTTGTATAACCTTAAAAAGAAATGAAGTTAAAAAATAAGTAGTGATTTAAAATTTGTATTTTGTATTAAAAATTATTTTCTTCTTCAAATGGAAAAACTACACGCATGCGATTTATGGTGCCAGCTTAATAATAAATTAAATCCCGTTTTTTCATAAAAAATCTTATTTTTTACCTTAAAGTGAACTATTGAGCTGCTGTGACCCCTTTTTTTTTTATCTATTTTAATTTTAATTTTAATTTTAATTTTAATTTTAATTTTAATTTTAATTTTAATTTTAATTTTAAATTTAATTTTAATTTTAATTTTAATTTTAATTTTAATTTTAATTTTAATTTTAATTTTAATTTTAATTTTGTTTTTAATACAGGTTGATGCTGCTTTGGGCGCTGAAGAAATGGTCGAGTTGCTCGGGGAGAAGAAAATGGCCTTAGAAGAGAAAGTCGCAGAGTTGGAAGAAGCTGTTTCTGATTTGGAAGCTTTGCAGGTTAATATCTAAAGTTTAAACAATCAGCTACTTTTTGCCGAAGGATAAATTTTTGTAAAATAAATAAATAACTTTTACAGGACATGTCAGATCAACTTGCAGAGTCCTCTAAGGAGTTAGAACTTGAGTTACGAGAGGAATTGGATCTTGCTTTGGGATCAGCTAGAGACGCTCAAAGGCATAAAGACGCAGCTCTTGAAACTCTCGCGGATCGTGAACTAACAATTGCAAAATTCCGGGAGTTGACTCATCAATTGCAGGACCAGTGTCTACAGCTTCAGCAGCGGGTGCAAAGCACCGAGTCTACAATAGCAGGCACAAGAGGTGCGGATAATTTCCTCATTAATTGCAGACTTCTCACTCTTTCTCCTTTTTTTAAAGAATTCCTCTTTTTCCCCTGTTTCAAGAAACATCCTCTTTTTCTGGTTTCTTCGCTTAAATACGACCTGCAGGGTGCACTCTACCCCTTTTTTTCTTAGTTTCCCCTTTTTTCTTGAAATTTCCCTTTTTCCTCCTATTCTCAAAAAACTTCCCCTTTTCTCTTTAAATATACGATATTTGAACTTAAATAAATTATCTATGAATAAATAAATTATCTATAAATAAATAAATAACATTACAAAATATACAGTACTTTTTAAATAAGTTTTAGAAATTGAACATTTTATATACCTACGTAATTAAAAAATGGAATATTCCAAATTCGGAGTGGCATTCGATAACAGTGAAAAAAAAATTTTAATTAGTAAAATTTAACGATTGCATATTCAAAATATTTCCTATTGGTTCAAAAATTATGACGAATTTTTTATATTTACAGCTTTTACTAGTGAACAATAATACAAAATTACAAAATTTAAAAATAAATTTTCTTGCGCAGTAACCATTTTTTTTTAAATTTGCAAAAACATGTTCTTTTGGGTTGAGTCATATGCACACATTTAAAAGAAGTTGAATATGTCAAACCTGAAATTCAATCAGCTTGAACCAAACAAACATTTTATCATTTTATTTTTTTCGAAAAAAAAACTTTTGTCGTGATTTAGGATTTTTGGGATTTCATTTTTTTTTTGCGATTTCGGAACTTTATAATTACCACGAAAAGAAATGTTTCCCATTAAAAAAAAATAATAGCATGTTTCTTTAGTTCAAGCTGAAGAAATTTCAGGTTCGAATCAACCCAAAAAATATGTTTTTGTACATTTTCAAAAAATTTTTAATAAGGCAACATTTTTTTTTAATTAAAAAAATGTTTAATTGAAAATTTAATAAAGAGAACAGTAGATATTAACCGATTTCAAAAATTTTTTGTTGACTTGTTTTGGATGTCGGACTACAAATTGTTATCCCTCAACTCAAACGATTCGATTAATTTTCAGCACTTTCACTTCGCTCTACTGAAGAGTGTAGTTTTAAATTTTAATTGAAAGTATTAATTATAGTAGGGAAGAAATGACAAATCTTGGAAAGAAATATTTATGAGAACGAATGGATTTTCAACGACCTAAGTATATCCAATTTTCAAAAATAAATTCTTTAATGGCAGAAATCATTGAAAAATCATTGAAAATTATTTAAAAATATAAAATTTCTTATAAAAAGATTGTTCTTTTCGACATACAAAAATAAATGTTTAATATTTCCCCTATTTTCCCCTTTTTCTTGAGAAAATCACCCTATTCCCCGTTTTTTGAGCTCCCTTTGCGCTCTGATCCCTGGACCTCAATTAATAGAACTCAATAAGAAAATCCAGCTATTTTTCGTTCAAAGATAATTTTTAATTTCAAAAGTCTACTATTATATTTTTGTTTAAGAATTCCTTTTTTTTAAATTATTTTGTTGAAAATTAAGTTATTTTTGTAGAAAATTCATCCTTTTTTCAAAATCACAACTGTTTTGTTGAAAATTTATCTTTTTAGGTTAAAAATTAATTTATTTAGTTGAAAATTAATCATTTTGGTTAAAAATTCAACTGTTTTGTTGAAAATTCGATTACTTGGTTAAAAGGCTGAAAATTTAATTATTTTATTAAAAATTAACTTTTTTGTTGGAGATTGACGTTTTTAGATTGAAAATTCAACTGTTTTGTAGAAAATTCCCTTTTTTTGCTTGCAAATTCCACATTTTGGTTCACATTTTTCTTTCTCGCCTGAAAATCATTCTTAGTTGCTCATTTTTCTTTTTTCATGAAAATTCATCTCTTTTGGTTAAAAATGCAATTATTATTATTTGCAAATTAATCTATTTTTCTTGAGGATTCAACTGTTTTTTTTTTGAAAATTCGTCTTTTTTGGTTGAATGAAACTGTTTTTTTTCATTTAAAATTAAAATCTCTTTTGTTTGTATCTACTATTTCATTTTTTGTTGAGAATTCATATTTATATTTTTGGTTGAAGATTGATCTCTTTGGTTGAAAATTCGCTTTTTTTGGCTGAAAATGAAATTTTTAATTGAAAATTTAACTATTCTATTTTTGTTTGAAAATTGATATTTTCAGTTGAAAATTTAACTGTTTCTTTGAAAATCCATATATTTTTTTAATTCTTCTTTTTTTATAGGAAATTAAACTTTTTGGTTGAAAATTTAACTGTTTTGTAAAAAATTAGTTGTTTTTTTTGGGTTAGAAATTCGACTTTTTTGGTATCAATTTAATATTTTTTTATTGGTTGAAAACTCAACTGTTTCGTTAAAAGTTAATCTGTTTTGGCTAAAAATAAATAAATAAATAAATAATAAATATAATAATAAAAATATCTATTGGCTAAAATATCAACTATTACATTTTTTGTTGAGAATTAATTTTATTGGTTGAATGTGGAACGCCTTTGTTTAAAATCCTTCTTTTTGTTGACGATTCATCATGTTAGTTGAAAATTCATCTCTTTGGTTGAAAATGTTATTGAAAGTTAATTTTTTCGGTTGAAATTTTATCTTTTGTTAAAGATTCAACTGTTTGGTTGAGAATTTATCAGTTTTGGTTGAGGATTAAACTATTTTGGTGAAAATTCGTTTTTTTAAGTTGAATTACACTTTTTTTTTAATTTAAAATTGATTTTTTGTTTGTTACCAACTTATTACATTATTCATTGAGAATTCATCTTTATTGGTTGAAAATTCAGCGACCTAGTTGAAAGTTGAACTGCTTTGCTAAAATTAATTTTTTCGTTGTAGATTGATCTCTTTCGTTGAAAATTTGATTTTTTTAAATAAAAATTTAACTGTTCCATTTTTGGTTGCAAATAGATCATTTTTGGTTGAAAATTGATCTTTTTTAATTCAAAATTCAACTGTTTATTTAAAACATCATACATTTGTTGATAATTCGTCACTTTGTGTATATAATTCAACTTTTTAGTTAAAAATTCGTGTTTTTGATTGTAAAGTCAATTGTTTGGTTGAAAATTAATCTGTTTTGATTGAGTATTGAACTGTTTTGTTGAAATACCACATACTTGGTTGAAACTCTTCCATCTTTTGTTAAAAATGTATCATTTTTAGTTGAAAATTTAACTGTTTTGCTAAAAATTAACTTTTTTGTTGAAAATTCATCTCTTTTGGTTGAAATTTCATCTCTTGTGGTTAAAAATTCATATTTTTTGGACGAAAATTTAACTACTTTGTTAAAAATTAATTTTTTTGGTTGAAGATTCATCTGTTTGGTTTAAAATTCGTTTTTTTGGTTGAAAATTATTTTTTTTATCTAAAAATTTAATTATTCCATTTTTGGTTGAAAGTTGAATACTTTATTAGTTGAAAGTTCATGTATTTTGTTGAACATTTGTATTTTTGGCTTGAAAATTCATCTTTTTAGGTTGCAAATTTATCTCTTTTGATAGAAATTTAATCTTTTTTTATTGAAAAGTTAACTGTTTGGTGGAAAATTAATCTGTTTCAGTTGATTATTCGACTATTATGTAGACGATTGAAGTACTTGGTTAAAGTTGTACTACTTTGTTAAAAATTCATTTTGTTGGCTAATGATTGAACTATTTTGTTGAAAATTCGTTTTTTTTGGTTAATGATTAATATTCTTAACTGAAAATTTTTCTATTTCATTTTTGGTTGAATATTTATTGTTTTTAGATAAAAATTCAACTATTTATTTGAAAATTAATTTATGTGTTGAAAATTGATCTCTTTTGGTAGAAATTTAATATTTTTTGGTTAAAAAAATCAACTATTTTGTTGATAATTTAAGTAATTGGTTGAAAGTTGTACTACTCTGTGAAAACTTTCATTTTATTGGCTGCTCATTTAACTAATTTGTTGAAATTTTGTGGTTGTGAATATATTTTTTCAACTGAAAATTTAACTATTCCAATTTTGGTTGAAAATTCATTGTGTTTAGTTTAAAATTCAACTACTTGATTAAAAATTAACTTTTATTGAATAGTTATATTTTCGGGTGGAAAATTCAACTCTTTTGTAGAAAATTCATCTTTTTGGCTTAAAAATGCAAATTCTTTCTTGACTGTAAAATCCTTTTTTTGTTAAAAATTCAATTCTTTAAGATTTGTCTTTTTCCTTTGAACGTCCATATTTGTAGGTTCAAAATTCAACTATTCGGCTATAAATTCATCTTTTTTTTAAATATGCCTCTCTTGCTTAAAAGTATACAACTATTTCGATGTAAGTGCAACTGTTTGATTGAAAATTAATTTGTTGTTTTTGAAAATTCATCTTTTTTGGTAGAAAATTAACTTTTTTGTTGAACATTCATCTTTTCGGGTTCAAAAGTCAAGTTTTTCCTAAAAGAATGGACTTTTTAGCTTTAAAAATTAACTCTTTTGTCGAAATCTCGTCTTTTTGGGTTGTAAATTCATTTCCTTTGGTAGAAAATTAATCTTTTTTGCTTGAAAATTGAACTATTTTGTTGAAAGTGCAATATATTCTGACTTGAAATCTTAGGAATATGGTACTTCGCCTACATTATTATATTTTGTTAAATTTATTCTCCTATTATTCTCTTATTTTCGTGAAAAATCACCCTACTTCTCCTGTTTTGAGAGAATTTTGGGCTATGAAGTCTCTGAGTGCCTTTCTGGGATCTAAGATATCTTTCGAATCTTAAAGTTCAATGGAAATAATTAATTAATTAATTAATCTTCATTTTTTTTCAGGGGCAGAGCAACAGTTGGCAGACATCCTCGACTTCCAGAAGACCTTTGCAGAAACTCGAGCACAAACGAAAGCCGTGGATCTTGAACTTCGACGTTTGGAAACTGAAGAAGCTCGATGTCATGTACGGTATTTGCTTTCATTCATGCCACCGGCGTTCATGATTCGAGGTGGTGATCACGACGCGATTTTGACGCTTCTTCTGATACCGAGGATGACGCAGAAGACGGAGATTTTGGTCTCACAAGTTCGGGATAAATACAGACAGATTGAGAAGTTCGACAGGTGCGTTTTAAATAGGGTTATCCATAGACTAAGTTACCAATTTTGGGATATTTTTACCCCCTGTCTATACACGGATATCACGTTCATTCTGCGTTTTTTCGCGTTTCGAATGGGTTGTTCTATAGTGAGTAGAATTTTCGACCGTAAAGAAGACTTAAAAAAAAAAAGTTGAATTTTCAACAAAATAATTAAATTTTTAAGAACAGTTAAATTTTCAACCAGAAAAGATAACTCAACAAAATAGTTGAAATTCAAACGTACAAAAATGAATTTTCAACAATATTGTAATCAGGCCTCAGAGACCGGTCCCTATATCCCTATTGTACCCTATATTCTGTTGAGGTCCCTGAAGTACCCCATTTTCAAGATTTGGTCCCTATGGTACCCTATTTGCAGCCCATAGTGGATCTTTAAAAAAATGTGTAATAAGATCAAAGCTTCCAAGAGTCAGGTATATTGAAAAAATAGCTAATATCGGGGAATTTCTGTAAGAAATATCTGTAAAATATAATCAGGGCTGCCACACAGTCACTATTAGTCACTATTAGTTTTTCTTCTCAAATCAAATCTGAAATCTGAAATTGTCTTGAATTCTTTTGAAATATTTCAGGGTATTTTTAAAGATTCCGAGAAATTTGCAATAGATTTCAATCATTTTAAATGGAATTTAAAGATTTTAGTGTATTTTAAAAACTTTTAAGGCATTTTCAAGAGCTTTTAATTTGAAATATTTTAGGCTCTTTATTAATTTCATTAATTCACG
Organism: Andricus curvator; assembly: GCA_932195095.1. NCBI lineage: Eukaryota > Metazoa > Arthropoda > Insecta > Hymenoptera > Cynipidae > Andricus > Andricus curvator. The sequence continues at coordinate 191,165 of CAKNYM010048946.1, forward strand.
TTATTTTATCAGATTCCCGAGGATTTCAATGATTTTAGGGGATTTTATAATACTTAAAAGTTTTTATTTAATTCATCCTGAGGATCAATTGATAAAATGATTGAAGGATTTGAAATATTTTCATAGTATATTATGTATGCATTTTCAAGATCGTTACAAATTTTTAACAAATTCTAAAGGATTTTAAATATTTTAGGTTATTTTAAAAGATTACAAATTGTTTAAAATTTGATTTCAGTAATTTAATGCGATTTCAAAGGATTTGAAATATTTAAGGGTATTGTAAACGATTCCCAGGCATTTTCAAGAGATTTAAAAAGTTTCGAGGGATTTCAAAAAACATCGAAGGATTTGAAATATTTTAAGAAATTCAAAAAAATTTCCAGAAGTTTTTTTTTATTTATTTCAATAGTGTGAAGGGATTTCAAAGAATTTGAAATATTTGAGGTGTTTTAAAAGATTCCAAGGCATTTTAAAGAGATTTAAACAATTTCAAGGGATTTCCAAGGGTTTTAATAATTTTAAGGAATTTAAAAAAATTTGCATGCAGTTTTTGCAAAAGGAATTTCGGAAGATATGGAAGGATTTTACAGGACCTGTAAGGTTATATGATATTTTAAAATATTCCAAATGATTTTATAAGATTTCCGAGGATTTTAATGGTTTTATGAGGTTTTAAGAGCTCTCAAGGTATTTTAATCAATTTTCCAGGCTTTCTGGAAATATCAAGTTTCATAAAACTTCACGGGATTTTATGATATTTTAATGAATTTCAAAGAATTTAGTCACAAGAAGCGAGGGATTTCGTAGGGTTTCAAAGATTTCAAGAGATTTTCAAATATGTTTTGCAATTCATTTAGAATTCGACCTGAATTCTTATTAATTTATACTGATTTTTTAAAAATCCTTTTCAATTCTTCTAAATTCACACAATTTGCCTCAATTCAGTGAATTTTTCAAAAGTTTTTGTTTTATTCATCTTGAAGTTTTTAAAATTCACCTTCAATTCTTAGGCATTTCATCAAATTCTTTTAAATTCTCTTAAATTTTTCTAAGCTTATTTCAAACTTATTCAATTCAATGAATTTTTTCATATTTTTGAATTGTTTTTAATTTACTCGCTTGTTTTTTAAAATAAGCTTGATTTTTTATGAATTTCGTCGAACTCTTCTTATTTCCCTTAAATTTCTGTAACTTTTATTGTAATCAATTGTATTTTTTCAATCTTTCAATTTTTTTCCAATTCATTTGACTTTTAACTTGAATTGTTTTGTAGTCATCAGTCACTTATTTGGTTATAAATTAGTAGGGTTTCAAAGATTTGAAAAGATTTGAATTTTTTTTAATTCACCTTTAATTTATTTAAATTCATTGGAATTCTCTTGAATTTTTTTTATTTACTTGAATTCTTCCAAATTCCTCAATTCTATTTAATTAAATTGATTTTTTCGAATTTTTAATAGTTTTCATTTAATTGGTCCTAAATTCTTTTAACCTTACCATGAATTTTTATGAATTCCACCGAATTCTTCTCTTTTACCTTAAATTCTTCTAAATTCATTCCAATTTTACGGAAATAAATCGAATTTTTTTATTAATAAAATTTTTCCGATTCATTTGAATTCTTTGAAATTGAACTTGAATTGTTTTGAAGTCTTACGAATTTATCTTGAATTTGTTACCCTTTGAACACGAAAAAAGTAACCTATGAGTGTGACAAATAGTACCCTTTGGTCCCTATATTTTATCCCATAGGGACTGTGAGGTCTGTGTAACTTTTAATCGCGAGAGATGAATTTTCAAGTAAATACTTAAATTAAAAAAAACATAAGTTTTCAACCAAAAATGGAATAGTAGTTACATTTTCAGTTTAAAAAATTAATTTTCAACAAAACGAAAACAGTTTTCAATAAGTTGAATTTAATTAAAAAACATGCATTTTTATCAAACATAGTTGAATCCTCAATCAAAATGATGATTTTTCAAAAACGCAGATTAAATTTCTGCTCAAAAAGACGAATTTTCCACAAAATACATGAATTTTCCACAAAACAGTTGAATTTTCCACTCGTGACTATGAATTTTAAACAAAAAAGTTAATTTTATAGTGAGTAGTTAATTTTTCAAATTAGTAGTTTAATTTTTAACCAATTAGACGAATTTTCTACCAAAATAGTTTGATTTTCAAGCAAAGAGTGGAATTTTCAACCACAAATAAAGTTTTCAACCAAAAATGGAATAGTTACATTTTCAGTTTAAAAATGAATTTTCAACAAAAAGAAACGAATTTTTTACCAGTTAAATTGAAGTAAAATATGCGAATTTTTAACGAAACAGTTCAATCCACAGCCAATAAGATGAATTTTCAAAAAGAAGATTAATTTTCTACCCAAAAAGACGAATTTTCAACAAAATACATGAATTTTCCATTAAACAATTGAATTTTCCACCCAAAACCAAATAGTTCAATTTGCTACCAAAGTATTTGAATTTTGAACCAAACAGTTGAATTTTCAACTAAAAAAGATAAATCTTCACCCAAAAATGAAATAATTACATTTTCGGGTAAAAAAAAATTAATTTTGAATAAAAAAAAGTAATGTCCTACCAGCTAAATTGAACTAAAAAAGACGAATGTTTAACAAAATAGTTGAATCCACAGCCAAAAAGATGAATTTTTAAGAAAGAAAATTAATTTTCCACTCAAAAAGACGACTTTTCAACAGAATACATGAATTTTCCACAAAACCGTTGCATTTTCCACTCGAAACTATGAATTTTCAACAAAAAAGTTAATTTTCTCGTCAGTAGTTAATTTTTAAAATAAATAGTTTAATTTTTAACCAATTAGTTGAATTTTCTACCAAAATAGTTTGATTTTTAACCAGGAGTTGAATTTTCAACCACAAATAAAGTTTTTAACCAAAAATGGAATAGTTACATTTTCAGTTTAAAAATGAATTTTCAACAAAAAGAACGAATTTTTTACCAGTTAAATTGAACTAAAATAGGCGAATTTTTAACAAAACAGTTCAATCCACAGCCAATAAGCTGAATTTTAAAAAAAGAAGATTAATTTTCTACCCAGAAAGGCGAATTTTCAACAAAATACAGGAATTTTCTACAAAATAGTTTGAACTTTCCACCAAAAACCAAATAGTTCAATTTTCTACCAAAATAGTTGAATTTCCAACTAAAAAAGATAAGTTTTCAACCAAAAATGAAATAATTATATTTTCAGGTAAAAAAAATTGATGTTCAATAAAAAAAAGTAATTTCTCACCAGTTAAATTGAACTAAAAAAGACAAATTTTTAACAAAATAGTTCAATCCATAGCCAGAAAGATGAATTTTCAAAATAAGAAGATCAATTTTTTACTCAAAAAGACGAATTTTCAATAAAATAGATGAATTTTCAAATGTATAATTTAATTTTCTACCAAATTGTTATATTTTTAAACCGAAAAGATGAATTCTCAACGAAACCTGTAATACTTGATATTGCAAGCAATAAATATTTTAATTTGAAATAAAAAACAGTTGAATTCAATCAACGAAGACGAATTTTAAGCAGAATAGTTGAATTTTCAACAAAATATATGAATTTGTAACCAAATAGTTGAATTTTTAAATAGAAAAGATCAATTTTCAATTTCAAATATAAATTTTCAACCAAAAATGGGATAGTTATATTTTCAGTTAAAAAACTGCTTAAATTGTCCACTTTAAAAAACAAAAAGGTGAATCAAAAAGTTGAGTTTTTTATCTATAAAAGATAAATTTTCAACTAGAAATGTAATAATTAAATTTTCAGTTCAAAAAAAGTTTTTTTCACCAAAAGTAGACAAATTGTGGACGAAATATTTAAATTTTTAACCAAAGAGATGAATCTTCCACCAAAAATAAATTTTTTAGAAAGTAGTTCAACTTCAACCAATTTGTTGAATTTTTGACCAAAAAAGCTGAGTTTTTAACAAAATAGTTGCATTTCCAACAAAATAATTGAATTCTCAACCAAATAATAAAATATTTAACCAAAACAAAAATTCAAACGAAAAATTGATAAAAAGGGAACATTTCTTGAAAACAGGAGAAAAACTACAAAAAAATTCAAAAAGGGGAAAAGAGGAGAATATGGGACAGGGTATCAAGTCTTAAATATGAAAGTGATTTTCAAACTTATTAGGTTATCATTGAACTCTACGGTTGCAAGGACATCTTTCGCAAAAGTCGCAAACTTTTTAAAAATTTATCATCAAGAAACGTACTAAACGTTATCTAAGTTCGTAAGGTTACTTCCACTGGAGCCCCCCCCCCCCCCTCACCCAAATTGGTAACGTAGTTTAGGGATGATCCCTTATTTCTTTAGAATTATTCAAAGCTCAGGATTCTATTTAAATTTTGGTTTTAATTTTAGGTCTGGAGTTGTTAAGGGTCACTCAGTGGCTCAATTTGCATTCAGATCTCGACTCTGCAGTCACATGTATGCTTTGCAAACATCACTCGGTTGTTTCGAATCGGCTTTAAATAATTGTAATCCAGATATGTTGCTGAAGGCAGGAGCTGCGTATCCAGAAATGGCAGCTCAGGAAAAGTGTCTTGATTCTTTAATCGAATTAGCAAAACGGGATCAACTCGATGAAAATCTTCCGATGGATGCAGTCGAAAAATGCTGTACTTATTTTGCAACAATGTTTTCAATATTATTCGGAGAAAATAGTTTCTCTAATCAGGCGAAGATGGTTATCAATGGAACGAGAACTTTGGGAAGTTGTTGTGAAGCCATCACGACTGAAGCGTCAGCTGTTAAAACACTGATTGATGGTGAAGGCGGTGATATAGGTAAAGATTTCACAAATATTCCAAAAATTTGAAGACTTCAAATGATTGCAAAGATTTATAAGAAATTTTAACAAATTTAATGAAGGTTTCAAAAATTTCAAAATATTTTAAAAGATTTCAACGATTTGCAAAAGATTTCAAAAAATGTTACAAAGATTCTAAAAATTTAAAAACACTTTAAAAAATTTCAAAGATTTACAAGTGATTTCAAATGATTTTAAAAGATTTCAAAGATTTACAAAAGATTTCAAAATATTTTACAAAGATTTCAAGGTTTTCAAAAAGATTTTTAAAGACGTAATAAAGATTTCAAAGGTCTATAAAAGATTTTTTTTTTATTTCAAAGATTTCAGAAAGCTTACAAAGGTTTTACAGGTTTCATAAAGATTTACAAGAGATTTCAAATGATTTTAAAAAATTTAAAAGTTTTACAAAAGATTTTATAAAGATTTCAGAGATTTCAGAGATGTATAAAATATTTTTTTTTTAATTTCAAAGATTTCAGAAAGCTTACAAACCTTTTACAGATTTCACAAAGATTTCATACGATTTCATAAGATTTCAGAAAGATTTGACTGATTTTGCAAAGATTTTAAAGATTTCAAAGATTACGAAAGTATTAAAAAATATTTTACAAAGATTTAACAAATGTTATAAGGATTTCAAATATTTAAAAAGATTTTACACAAATTTCAAAGATTTTAAAAACGTACAAAAGATTTTTTTTAAATTTCAAAGATTTCAGAAAGATTCTAAAGATTTTAAAGATTTTACAAGAATTTCTAAGATTTCACAAAGATTTGAAAGGTTTCAAAACATTTTATACAAATTTCAAAGATTTCACCAAAATTTTTAAAAAATTTCAAAGATTACAAAGATTTTACAGATGTCACAATTAAAATGTGTCATAAGATTTCACAAAGATTAAAAAATATTTCCAAGATTTACAAAAGATTTCAAAATATTTTGCAAAGATTTTAAATATTTAAAAACTTTTAAAAGATTTTACAAAATTTTCAATGATTTCTGAAAGATTACAAAGCTTTCACAGATTTGACAAAGATTCCGAATATTTCAAACGATTTCACAAAGATTTCATAAAGTTTTCAAAGATTTCAAAAGATTCAACAAAGTTTTCCAAAGATTTAAGAGATTTCCAAAATATTTAAGAGATTGCCAAAAGATTTAAAAATATTTCACAAAGATTATAAAGATTTCAAATATTTACAAAGATTTTACAAAAATTTCAAAGATGTGCAAAAGATTTTTAAAAAATTTCAAAGATTTCAGAAAGATTATAAAGATTTGACATATTTACAAAAGCTTTCACAAAGATTTCAAAAATTCCAAAATATTTAACACGAGTTTCAAAGAAATCACTAAGATTTCAAAAATTGTACAAAGATTTCAAAATATTTTACTAAAATTTTACATATACGAAGATTTCAACGATTAAAAAAGATTTCAAAAGATTTCCCAAAGAATTGAAAGTTTTTAAAAGAATCTAGTAAAATTTCATAAGATTTTACAAATATTTCAAAGATTTCAAGGATTTCAAAATATTTCGAAATATTTCAAAAGATTCTTCTAAAATTTCAAAGATTTTAAATATTCCACAAAGATTTCAAAGATGTACAAAAGATTTTTCTTAAATTTCAGACTTTTCAGAAAGATTACAAAGATTTCACATTTTCCACAAAGATTTCAAAAGATTTCGAAGACTTACAAAAGATTTCAAAAGATTTCGCAAAGATTTTAAAGATTTAAAAACTTTAAAAATATTTTAC
>CAKNYM010048946.1:213008-239298 GCA_932195095.1 Andricus curvator
TAAAAAATTGATCTTTTTTATTTGAAAATTAATCTTCTTGTTTAAAACTTCATCTTTTTAGTTAAAAATTCAAGTATTCCAGTTAAATATTCATCATTTTTAGTTGAAAATTCATCTTTCTGGTTTAAAATTCAACTACTCCAGTTAAATATTTACAATTGGTTTTGGTTGACAATTATTGATGTTTTTTAGTAAAAATTAATTTTGTTTGTTTGAAAATTCAACTATTTCAGTTGAAGATTCATTGTTTATTTGAAAAATTTTATTTATTTTTTTACTGAAAATGTTACTATTTCACTCTCGGTTGAAAATAATTATTTTTCTAGTTCAAAATTCAACTATTTGGTTGAAAGTTTGTCTTCTTTAATTAAAAATTGAACTATTTCGTTAAAAATGCACTTATTTTGTCGAAAAATTGTATTTTTTGGTAGAAAATTAATCGTTTTATTTGAAAATTAATCTTCTTGTTTAAAAATTCATCTTCTTGGTTAAAAGTTCAAGTATTCCAGTTAAAGATTCATAATTTTTAGTTAAAAATTCATCTTTCTGGTTTAAAGTTCAACTATTCCAGTTAAATATTTACAATTGGTTTTGGTTGACAATTTATCTTTTTTAGTAAAAATTTTTTTTTTTTTTTTGAAAATTCAACTATTTCAGTTGAAGATTCATTGTTTTAGTTAAAAACTTTTATTTTTGGTTTAAAATTAATTTTTTTTCGACTAAAATTGTTACAATTTCACTCTCGGTTGAAAATAATTATTTTTCTAGTTCAAAATTGAACTATTTGGTTGAAAATTTGGCTTCTTTAATTAAAAATTAAACTATTTTATTAAAAATGCACGTATTTTGTTGAAAAATTGTATTTTTTGGTAGAAAATTAATCTTCTTGTAGCAAATCAGGGAATATCTGTAAGAAGTAACTGTAAAAAATAATCAGGACTGCCACACAGTCATTATTAGTCACGTTTTTCTCAAATCACTTTTTAGTTACTTTTTAAAGATAAATTCATTGTAGTCACTTTTGTAAATAGAATGATCACTTTAGTCATTTTTCTTTTACTAAATTAACCCACGGGTTAATCTCTATTTAGTATATATTCTACACCTGTTTCTGAATTGCCTTGAATTATTTTGAAATATATCAGGGTATTTTTAAAGATTTCAGGAAATTTGTAATAGATTTCAATAAACTGAAGAGATTTTTAAGATGTTAGTGTATTTTTAAATCTAATGAATTTTCAAGAGCTTTCAAAAGTTTCAAGGGATTTCAAAGAATTTGAGGGATTTTTAAAAGATTCCAAGGATTTTTTCATTAATTTCATTAATTTGAAGGGATTTCAAAGCATTTGAAATATTTTAGGATAAAGAATTTTCTAGAATTGCGGAAGATATCGAACGATTTTACAGGGCCTATACTGTTTTAAGATACATATTTTTAAAAATTTAAGGCATTTTAATAAATTTTCCAGGATTTTGGGAGTTATTATCAGATTTCATAGAATGTCACGGGATTTTATAATATTTTAGTGGATTTTAAAGAATTTATTCACGAGAAGTGCGGTATTTTGTAGGGTTTCAAAGATTTGAAGATATTTGAAATTATTTTTTTGGAATTCACCCTGCATTCTTATTAATTTATCCTGAATTCTTTTTAATTCTTTTTAATTTTTTAATTTACTTGAAATCTTCTAAATTTACTCAATTCTACTTATTCAATGGATTTTTTTTTATTTTTAAAAGTTTTTATTTAAGTGATCATGATGATCAATTGATAAAATGATCGAAGGATTTTGAATTATTTTAATGGATTTTTTTCAAATTCCTTAGCATTTTCAAGAGCTTCAAAAAATTTTAAGGGATTTTGAAAGATTAGAAGTAAGTTTTCATTGATTCTATTAATTTAATTGTATTTCAAAGGATTTGCAATATTTTAGGGCATTGCACAAGATTTCCAGGCGTTTTCAAGGACTTTAAAAAGTTTCAGGGGATTTCAAAAGATATCAAAGGATTTTAAATATTTCAGGATTTTTTTTTTATTTCAATAGTTTGAAGGGATTTCAAAGATTTTGAAATATTTCAGGGTATTTAAAAAGATTTCAAGGCATTTTAAAGAAATTTTAACAATATCAGGGGATTTCCAATAGGTTTAATAATTTTAAGGGATTTTAATATTTTGTTGGATTTCAAAGAATTTATTCACCAGAATTGAGGGATTTCGTATGGTTTCAAAAATTTCAAGAGTTTTTCAAATATTTTTTGCAATTCATTTGGAATTCACCGTGAATTCTTATTAACGTATCCTGAATTCTTTTAAATCCTTTTGAATTCTTCCTTTAAATTCGCTGAAATTTTACTGCAATCAATGGAATTTTTTCGATTTTTAAATTATTTCCAATTCATTTGAATTCTTTTGAATGGGTTTGTAGTCATTAGTGATTTTTTTGTTGGAAATTAGTAGGGTGTTAAAGATTTTAAGAGATTTGAAATTATTTTTTGGAATTCAGTCTTAATTCTTAATTCACTTGTATTTTTCTAGATTTACTCAATTCTACTTTGGCTTTATCAATGGCTTTTTTCAATTTTTAAAAGTTTTTTTTCAATTGATCCTGGAGTCTTTTAATCTCATCTTGAGTTCTTAGGCATTTCATCAAATTCTTTTGAATTCCCTTAAATTTGTCTAAGCTTATTTCAAATTTATTGAATTCAGTGAAGTTTTTGCACATTTTTAAATTGTTTTCAATTCATTTGAATTTTTGTTTAAATTCACCTTGAATTTTTATGAATTTCATAGAATTCATCTCGTTTACCTTAAATGCCTCTAAATTCATTCTAATTTTACGGAAATGAATGGAATTTTTTTGATTTTTAAAATGTTTTCCAATTCACTTGAATTATTTTGAATTTAACTAAATTGTTTTGAAGTTTTATAAAGAATTTCTTACCCATAGGAACTGTGAGGCCTGTTCTCCTTTTTCTTATTTTTTTTACTTAAACGCGAACTGAATTAATAGAACTCAATCTACTTGGTTGAAAGTTGAACTGCTTTATTATTCATTTTTTTTAAATCAAAATTTTATTATTGTATTATAAGAACATTAATTTTCTTCATTAAATATCATCTTTTGGGTTGAATACTGAACTTTTTTGTTCAAAATTCATTTTTTTTTTGTTCTGAAGATTCATCATTTTAAATGAAAATTCTTCTCTTTGGTTGAAAATTTAACTATTTTCTTGAAAATTCGTCGCTGTTCTAACTGAGAATTAATTTTTCAAACTAAAAATGCAACTATTCCATTTTTGGTTGAAAATTCATCTTTTCTAGTTGAAGATTCATCTCTTTGGTTGAAAATTCATGTATTTTGTTGAAAATTAAAATATTTTTTTGGTTGAAATATCAACTATTACATGTTTCGTTGAAATTTCTTTTTTTTTTTTTTTTTTTTTTTTTTAAATCAACTACTTGGTTGATCTATTTTCTTAAAAATTGTTTTTCTTGTAGAACTCTGGTAGAAAAGTCGTCTTTTTGGTTGAAAGTTAATTATTTTCAATTGAAAAGTCAACTATTATATTTTTGGTTCAGAAATTATCTCCTTTGGTTCCAAATTTAATTATTTTGTTGAAAATTCAACTCTTGTGTTAAAAAGTAATCCTTTTTCGTTGAAAATTCCACTATTTTGTTGAAAGTTAAGCTGTTTTGTAAATTATTCATTTTGTTCGTTAAAGATTCATCTCGTTGGTTGAAAATTTAACTATTTTGTATAGAATTCGCCTTTTTGGCTAGAATATTCCACAATTTGGTTAACAAAATTTTTCTTTCTCGACTGTTTGATTAAAAATTATTCTTTTTTGGTTGAAGATTCGACTGTTTTGTTGGAAAATCATATTTTTTGGTTAAATTCAACTGTTTGTGATTTAAAATGAAAATCGTTTTCGGTTGAAGTATCAACTATTACCTTTTTCGTGGATAATGTAGCTTTATTGGTTCAAAATTCAACTATTTGATTGAAAGTTAAACTAGTTTCTTAAAAATTCATTTTTTGAGTTGAATATTCATGATTTTAGTTGGAAATTCATCTCTTTCATTAAAAGTTTAATTATTTTGATAAAAAGTCGTTTTTTTGTCTGAGAATAAATTTTTTCAATTGAAAATTTAACTATTCCAGTTTTATTGTAAAATTGATCATTGTTAGTCAAAAATTCATGTATTTTGTTGAAAATTCGTTTTTTAGTTGAAACTTCAACTACTGGGTTGAATGTTGAACTATTTCGTTCTTTTTAGTTGAAAATTCAACTATTTGGTTGAAAATTCATCATTTTCATCTTCTTGGTTAAATGTTGAACTACTTTCTTGAAAACTCTTTTTTTTTATAAAATACGTTTTTCAACTGAAAATTTAACTTTTCCATTTTTTGTTGAAAATTGATCTTCTTTGGTTGAAAACTCGTCTTTTTTTGGTAGAAAATTAATCTTCTTGTTTGAAACTTCACCTTTTTTGGTTAAAAATGCAACTGTTTGGTTAAAGATTAACTTTTTTGTTGAAAATTCATATTTTCGGTTTAAAAATTCAAATGTTTTACAGAAAATTCATCTCAAGGCCTGTAAATTCAACAATTTGGATGAATTTCTTTTTCTTTCTGTACCGGAAAATCTTCATTTGATGAAAACTCGTATTTTTGGTTGGCAAATTCAACTTTTGGGTTGAAAGTTTAACTATACTTTGTTAAAGACCAATTTTTTCAAGTTGAAGATTCATTATTGTAGTTGAAAATTAATATCTTTCTTTGAAAATTAATTTCCTTAACTGAAAATTTAAATATTCTATTGGATATTCAATTATTACATTTTTCGTTGAGAATTTATCTTTTTTGGTTTAAAATTCAACTAATTGGTTCGAAATTTTGGCTTTAATGAATTTTTTTAAACTGGAAATGTAATTATTCCTATTTTGAGGGAGAGTTGATCTTTTTTAGTTGAAAATTCAACTGCTTGGCTGAAAATTCATGAATTTGAAAATTAATCTCCTTGGAAGAAAATTCATCTTTTCGTGTTAAAAATGAAACTATTTTTTTTTAAATTCAACTATTTGGTTGAAAATTGATGCTTTTAACTGAAAACGTAACTATTCCATTTTTAGTAGAAAATTCAACTATTTGTTTGAAAATTCATTCATTTAATTGAAAATTCGTCCTTTTTGTTTGGAGGAAAATTTGCTTAAATTTTGTTTCGTGACTGAAAAAACTTTCTGGGTTAAATAGTTAACTCTCCTGCTGAAAATTCGTCTTGTTGGTTTGAACTTTCATCTTTGTGGATTGAAAATTTAACTATTTGATTAAAAATTAAACTTTTTTTTTTATAAATTCTTGTCTTTTGCTTGAAAGTTGAACTATTTAGTTGTAAACGCAACTGCTTCAATAAAAATTACAGTTTTTTAAAATGAACTGTTTGGTTTAAATTCAATCTCTTTGGGTGGAAAATTCATCTTTTTGGGGTTGAAAATTCAACTGTTTTGTTGAAAATGAAATATATTTCGACTAAAAATCGTAGGAATATAGTATGTAAATTAATTTTATTAAAAATAATTGATTCCCCTATTATTCCCTGATTTTCGTGAAAATCATCGTATTTCCCCTATTTTGAGAGTATTTTGGGTTCTTGATGTTTGATTTTTTTTGTTATAACCCTTTTTTCTTTTTCCAGGAAAAGGAATTTGAGGAAACGATGGACCATCTGCAAACCGATATCGACAGTTTGGAATCGGAGAAGGGTCAGTTGAAGGAGAAATTAAAGTCTTATGGAAAGAAAGCCACGCCTTTGCCTGGAGAAGGAGTCACGGGAAGTTCTTTGGATTCGAGTTTGCCAGCGCCCCCGCAGGATAATCAGCTTTTGCTGAATCAAATCGCGTCTCTCAGGGAAGTTGTGAAAAGTGAGCAACAACAGAAACAGAAATTAATGGCTGAAGATATGAAAAAGAAGCTGGATTCGTTGAGTCCGTTGTCGGTGATCGATAGGAAAACGGTGGATCCTAGGCTCTGTGAATTGAGGAAAAAGAGATCTGAACTCATAAAGGTAATTTAGTATGAATTTATCTATATAAGGTAGCCTCAGGTCAGGTAAAACCTGGAAATCAGGCAAAAGTCAGGGAAAAGTGAGGGGTTTTGAAAAAAAAAGTGGCAAAAGTCAGGGAATTTCTGTAAGAAGCACTTCCGTAACTGTAAAAAATAATGAGAGCTACCACACAGTCACTTATAGTCACTTTTTTCAAATGAAAGTATCACTTTAGTCAATTTTCTTTCAATAAATTAAGCCATGGGTTAACCACTGCTGAATTCAGGTTTATACCTATTTCTGAATTTTCCTTAATTGTTTTGAAATATTTTAGGGTAGTTTAAAAGATTCCAAGGAATTTTTTATTGATTTTATTAATTTGAAGGTATTTCAAAGTATTAGAAATATTTTAGGGCATTTTAAAAGATTCCGAGGCTCATTCAGTTGATTTCAGTAATTTAATGGGATTTTCAAGAATTTGAAATATTTTAGCGTATTTTAAAAGGTTCCAAGGAGTTTTTAATAGATTTCAATAATTTGAAGTGATTCAAAAGTATTTTAAAGATTTGAGGGTATTTTTAAAACTTCCAAGGAATTTTAAAAAGCTTTAAAAAGTTTCCCAGGGATTTGAAAAGATTTCAAAGAATTTGAAAATTTTTAGATTACATCGTGTTTTAAAGAGTTTCCTAGAATTTCGAAAGATTTTACGATATTTAAAAAGATACCAACGGATTTTATAAGATTTCCGAGGATTTCAATGATTTTAAGGGATTTGAAAAGATTTCAAAAGAATTGGAAATATTGTAGGGTATTTAATAATATTCCAAGGCGTTTTCAAAGGATTTAAATGATTTTAAGGAATTTTAAAAGCTCTCAAGTTATTTGAATCAATTTTCCAGGATTTCAGGAAATATAATCATATTTCATGTAATTTCACGGTATTTTGTCATATTTTAATGAATTTTAAAGAATACATTGACAAGAATTAAGGAATTTCGTAGGGTTTCAAAGAGTTTCAAATATTTCAAGGAATTTCAAAGGAATTTTCAAGAGCTTTAAAAAGTTTCAAGGGTTTTCAAAAAATTTTAAAGTATTTGAAATATTTTGAGGTATTTTTCAAAATTCCAAGGAATTTTCAAGAGCTTTCAAAAATGTCTAGGGAACTTAAAAGATTTTAAAGGGTTTAAAATATTTTAGGGTATTTTTAAAAATTTCAGGGAATTTTTAAGCGCTTTAAAAAGTTTCGAGAGATTTGAGAATATTTCGAACAATTTAAAATATTTTAGAGTATTTTAAAAGATTCCAAAAAATTCTAAATATATTTCAATAATTTGAAATGATTCCAAAGAATTTGAAGGATTTTACGGTATTTTAAAACTTTTAAGGAATTTTTAAAAACTTTAAAATGTTTTTTCAAGGGTTTTGAAAAGATTTCAAAAGAATTGGAAATATTTTAGGGTATTTAATAAGATTCCAAGGCGTTTTCAAAGGATTTAAATGATTTTAAGGAATTTTAAAAGCTCTCAAGTTATTTTAATCAATTTTCCAGGATTTCAGGAAATATAATCATATTTCATGTAATTTCACGGGATTTCATCATATTTTAATGAATTTTAAAGAATTTATTGACAAGAATTAAGGAATTTCGTAGGGTTTCAAAGATTTTCAAATATTTCAAGGAAGTTCAAAGGAATTTTCAAGAGCTTTAAAAAGTTTCAAGGGATTTCAAAAAATTTTAAAGGACTTGAAATATTTGAGGTAATTTTCCAAATTTCAAGGAATTTTCAAGAGCTTTAAAAAATGTCCAGGGAAGTCAAAAGATTTTAAAGGTTTTGAAATATTTTAGGTTATTCTTAAAAATTTCACGGAATTTTCAAGAGCTTTAAAAAGTTTCTAGAGAATTTAACAAATTATAAAGGGTTTGAAAAATGATAGGTTATTTTAAAAGATTCCAAGGAATTTTCTATTGATTTTAATAATTTAATGGGATTTCCAAAGTTTTGAGATATTTCAGGATATTTGTAAAGATTCCAAAGGTATTTTCAAGAGCTTTAAAAAGTTTCAAGAAATTTTTAAAAGATTTTAAAAGGTTTTGAAAAATATTAGGGTATTTTAAAAGATTTCAGGGCACTACAAGGGATTTAAAGAATTTCCTAGAATTTTGGAAGACATGGAAAGATTTTATAGGACCCATAATTCTTTAGGATTTTCAAAAGATTCCAAGGAATTTTATAAGATTTCCGAGGATTTCAATGATTTTAAGGGATTTTAAAAGATCTCAAGGTATTATATTCAGTTTTCCAGGAGTTCAGAAAATATCAGACTTTATGTATGTTCACGGGATTTTATAAAATTTTTGTGAATTTCAAAGAATTTATTCACCAGAATTGAGGAATTTCGTAGGGTTTCAAATATTTTCAAATATTTTAAGGTATTTCCAAAGACTTTAAAGAATTTTAAAGATTTTAGGATATTTTAAAAGATTCCAAGGAATTTTCAATTAATTTCCATAATTAAAGGGAGTTTAATGGATTTTAAAAGCTTTATGGTATTTTTAAAAATTCAAAGAAAATTTTAATAGCTTTGAAAATTTCTAATGGATTTCAAAATATTTCAAAGGATTTTGAATATTTTTAAAAATTCCAAGGAATTTTCAATAGCTTTTAAAAATGTCAAGGGATTTTAAAAGATTTTAAAGGTTTTGAAATATTTATGGCATTTTAAAAGATTCCAAGGACTTTTCAATAGATTTCAGTCATTTGATAGAATTTTACAAGATTTTAAATATGTATTTCAAGGAATTTTAAAAGATTTCAAGAAAATTTTTCATTAGTTTCAACAGGTTCAAGGAATTTCCGAGAATTCAAATGATATAAAGGGATTTACAAAATATTTCATGGAGTTTTAATGAATTTCAAAGAATTTCGGAAGTTATTGAAAGATTTTATATGACCTATAAGGCTTCAGGATCTTTTAAAAGATTCCACGGAATTTTTAAAAGCTTTAAAAAATGTCAAGGGATTTTAAAAGATTTTAAAGGTTTTGGTCAAGGCATTTTAAAAGATTCCAAGGACTTTTCAATTAATTTCAATAATGGGTTTTAAATTTTTTAGTTTCAGGATATTTTTAAAGATTCTAATGTATTTTATCAGTATTGTTGAATATTTAAATGATTTTAAGGGATTTTAAAAGCTATTAAGGTATTTTAATAAATTTTTCAAGAGATTTAGAAAATTTCAAAAGATATCAAAGGATTTTAAATATTTTAGGGTATTTTTGAAATTTTCAAGGAATTTTCAAGAGCTTTAAAAAGTTTTCAAGAGATTTAAAAATTATTTGAAGAATTTGAAACATTTTATGTTATTTTGAAAAATTTCAAGGCATTTTCAAGAGATTAAAAAATATCAAGGAATTTCCAAGGTGATTTTAATGATTTTAAGGGAGTTTTAGGATATTTTTAAAGATTCTAATGGATTTTATCACATTTCTGAAGATTTCAATGAATTTAAGGGTTTTTAACTTTAAGGAATTTTAAAAGATTCGAAAGAGTTTTTACTTGGTTTAAATAATTTGAAGGGATTTCAATTTGTTTGAAATATTGTAGGGTATTTTAAAAGATTCCAAGGAATTTTCATGAGCTTTAAAATTTTTTAATGGATTTAAAATGATTTCAATGGATTTGAAACATCTTAGGGTATTTTAAAAGATTTCAAGGCATTTTCAAGAAGTTTAGACATTTTCAAGGAATTTCCAACGCTTTCAATGATTTTAAGGGATTTGAAATTTCATGGGGGTTTACATAATTTCCTAGAATTTTGGAAGGTATGGAACGTTTGTATAGGACCTTTAAGATCTTAGGATATTTTAAAAGGCTCCTATGGATTTTATCAGATTTCTGAAGATGTTAATGATTTTAAGGGATTTTAAAATATTCGAATACATTTTTACTTGATTTCAGTAATTTGAAGGGATTTAAAAGGGTTTGGAATATTTTGTGGTATTTTAAAAGATTCTAAGGTATTTTTAAGAGACAAAAAAAAATTTCATGGGATTTCCAAGGATTTGAGGGGTTTAAAAAAAAATTTTCATGCGGTTTTAAAGAATTTCCTAACATTTCTGAAGATATTGAACAATTTTATAGGATATATGTTCTAAAAGATCCCAAAGGAATCCATGAAATTTCTGAGGATTTCAATGATTTTAGGGAATTTTAAAAGCTCTCAAGGTATTTCAAAAGCTCTCAAGGTAAAGAATTTTCAAGAGTTTTTAAAAGTTTCAAGGTATTCAAAAAGACTTCAAAGGATTTGAAATATTTTACGGTATTTTAAAGGATTTCAAATAATTTTTTATTGATTTCAGTAATTTGAAGGGCTTTCATGCTGTTGTAAAGAATTTTCTAGAATTTCGGATTTAAAAAAAATGATTTTATTCTTGTAAGGTTTTAAGGTATTTAAAAAGATTCCAAGGGATGTTATCATTTTTTTAGGATTTCAGGAAATATCACATTTCATAGAATTTCGCGGGATTTTATAATATTTTAATGGATTTTTAAGAATTTATTCACCATTTTTTTCCAATTAATTTCAATTAATTTGGAATACATTTGGAATTCATCCTGAGCTCTTATTAATTTATCCTGAATTGTATTTAATTCTTATTAATTCTTTGGTATTCACCCGAATTCTTTTTAAATTATCCTTTACTCTTTTTAATTTGTATGAATTCTTTGGAATCCTCCTTGAATTCTTATTAATTTATCCTGAATTCTTTTTAGTTCTCATGAATTCTTTGGAATTCAACGAGAATTCTTATTAATTTATCCTGAATTCATTTTAATTCTTCTGAATTCTGCGGAATTCTCTTGAATTTTTTTTATTTACTTGACTTCTTCGAAATTCACTCAATTCTACTCAATCCAGTGGATGTTTTCGAATTTTTGAAAGTTCTTGTTTAATTCATCCTGAAGTCTTCGAAATTCACCTTGGATTCTTAAACATTTTATAAAATTCTTTTGAATTACCTTGAATTTTTGTAACCTATTTCAAACTCATTGAATTCAATGCATTTTTTCATATTTTTGATTTATATCAAATTTATTTGAATTTTTTTTTAATTCACCCTGAGTTTTTATCAATTTTGTCCTATTCTTCTCATTCCCCTTGAACTCTAAATTAATTTCAATTTTACTGAAATAAATGGAATTTTATTATTATTATTTTAATCTGTTTTGATATTCAACTTATTTTCAGGATATAAACAAAGTAATGATATTCCCCACGGTTCCTGATTTGACTCGCTCAACTCTCATTACAAGAGAAGCGCCAGTTTTGGAAAAAGCGATGCCTGCCTTTGCCTTGTTGCAACGGCAGTTGACTTTGAGGGAATTGAAGGAGCGAGCTGATCAACTAGCTGTGAGTTTTCAAAATTTTAATTATTTTAATTATTCTATTATTCAGGAGTCGGATCTTGCGACTTTTTCACCAATTTATCAACCTGAAAAGTAGAATTTTCAATAAAAAAGATCATTTTCAACCAAGAAAGACGAATTTTCAAGCAAAGAGTTGAATTTCCAAAATATATATATTTTTTTTTGACCTTAATGAAAATTGTGCCATTTTAATTGAGAATATTAAAAAATATAATAATTTCTCATTAAAGTTTTATACTTAGAAAATTTTAAAAATAGCGTTTGAAATTGAACACTTTAAATTCCATGAATCCGTTTTCCAAGTTTCAATTTCAAGTTCAAGTTTCCAACCCCTAAGGGTTGGACATTTTTTAGTCTAAAACGTTCAAAATCTATTAATTTCAAATTTAATTACAGTCTTCACACTTTCCCCTATTCTCCCTTTTCCCCACTTTTTCTCTGTTCCCTTGTTTCCAAGAAACTTTCCTTTTTTTAGTTTCTTCGCTTGATTGCGAACTGAATTAATAGAATCTAATAAGAAAATCTAAATATTTTTGGTTGAAAGTTCATTCTTTCTGGTTAAAAAATCGATTATTTGATGGACAATTTAATTATTTTTGTTGAAAATTAAACTCTTTTGTTAAAGTCATATTTTTTTATTGAAAATTTAACTATTTTGTTGATAATTCACCTTTTTAGATAGAAAATTGATTCTTTCCGATTGCAAATTCCTTTTTTATGATAGAAAAGTCACATTTTTTGGTTGAAAATTCATCTTTCTTGGTTGAAAATTAACTTTTTTGTTGAAAATTCTACTGTTTTCTAGAAAAATCGTCTTTTGGCTTGCAAATTCAACTAATTGATTAAAAATTTGTCTCTTTTAATTGAAAGTTCAACTATTTGTTTGTAAATGCAACTATTTATTTAAAAATTATTATTCTTCTTTAATTTCAACTATTTGGTTGAAAATTCATTTTTCTTCGTTTAAAGTTATCTTTTTCGTCGAAAATTCAACTTTTCAGGTCGATAATAAAACTGCCTTTTTAAAAATTCGTCTTCTTGGTTTAAAAATGCTACTATTTGGTTAAAGTTTAATCTTTTTTGCCTGACAATCTGACCATTTAGTTGAAAATTCATGTATTTTGTTAAAAAGTCTTTTTTTTTTGGTAGAAATTATTCTTTTTGTTTGGAAATTCAACTATTCCAGTTAAAGAATCATCATTTTAGTTGAAAATTTATCATTTTTGTTGAAAATTTATCATTTTTGTTGAAAATTCACCTTTTTAGTATTATTCCAGTTGAAGATTTATCATTTTAGTTGAAAATTCGTCAGTTTGGTTGAGAATTAATTTTTTAACTGAAAATTTAACTGTTTTCTAGAAAAAATCGTCTTTTGGCTTGTAAATTCAACTAGTTGGTTAAAAATTCGTCTCTTTTAATTGAAAGTTCAACTATTTGTTTGTAAATGCATCTATTTATTTAAAAATTATTCTTCTTTTTTCATTTCAACTAATGGTTGAAAATTCATTTTTCTTCCTTTAAAGTTATCTTTTTCGTCGAAAATTCAACTTTTCAGGTCGATAATCAAACTGTCTTTTTAAAAATTCGTCTTTCTTGGTTTAAGAATGCTACCATTTGGTTAAAGTTTAATCTATTTTGCCTGACAATTCGACCATTTAGTTGAAAATTCATGTATTTTGTTCAAAAGTCTTCTTTTTTGGTAGAAAATATTCTTTTTGTTTGGAAATTCCACTGTTCCAGTTGAAGAATCATCATTTTAGTTGAAAATTCACCTTTTTAGTATTATTCCAGTTGAAGATTCATAATTTTAGTTGAAAATCCGTCAGTTTGGTTCAGAATTAATTTTTTAACTGAAACTTTAACTATTCCGTTTTTGGTAGAAAATTAATCTTTTGTGGTTAAAAACTCAACTATTTAGTTGAAAATTCAACTATTCCAGTTAAATATTCACCATTTTTGTTGAAAATTCATCTTTCTGGTTGAAAAAAAATAATAACTTGGTCGGTTTAAAATTGATTTATTCCAGTTGAAGATTCATAATTTTAGTTTAATTTTTTTTACTTACAAAATTAATTTTTTTAACTGAAACTTGAACAATTCCATTTTTGGTAGAAAATTAATCTTTTTTTTTAGTTTAAAAGAAACTTTTTGGTTGAAAATTGATCTTTTTTGTTGAATATTCAACTATTGCGTTGAAAATGTATGTGCTTTGTTAAAAAATCGTCTTTTTTGTAGAAAAATAATCTTGATGTTTGCAAATTAATGTTCTTGTTTGAAAATTCGTATTATTAGTTGAAAATAAAGCTACCTGGTTGAAAGTTAAACTCTTGTATAAAAAATTTATATTTATAGTATAAAATTCATCTGTTCCAGTTGAAGATTCATAATTTTAGTTGAAAATTCATCACTTTGGTTGAAAATTTGTTTTTTTTTTGTTGAAAATTAATTTTTTTTAACTGAAACTTTAAATATTCCAATTTTGGTAGAAAATTAATCTTTTCTAATTAAAAACTCAACTATTCGTTTGAAAATTTGTCTTTTTTTATTGAATATTCAACGATTTCGTTGAAAATTTATGTATTCTGTTGAAAAATCGTCTTTTTGGTGGAAAATTAATCTTCTTGTTGAAAATTCATCTTTTTGAATTTGAACCGGTTCCAAAATTTGTTTAAAAAAACTTCGTCTTTTTTTATTTAAAATAAAGTTCATTAAAAACATTAAAGACGTATTCCAAATTGATCTGAGAGGAATTTAAATGTTAAATTAATCTTCTTATTTGAAAATTCATTTTCTTGGTTGAAAATAAAACTAATTGGTTGAAAGTTAAACTCTTTTATTAAAAATTTATCTTTTTGGTTTAAAATTCATCTATTCCAGTTGAAGATTCAGAATTTTAGTTGAAAATTAATCTCTTTGGTTGAATTTGTTTTTGTGGTTGAAAACTAATTTTTTTTTTAACTGAAAATTTATTCCACGTTTGGTAGAAAATTTGTTTAAAATTTCTAGTTCAAATTTCGTTGAATATTCAACTATTTTGTTGAAAATTCATGTATTTTGTTGAAAAGTCGTCTTTTTGGTAGAAAATTAATCTTCTTCTTGTTCGAAATTGAATCTTCTTTCTTGAAAATTGATTTTTCTGGTTGAAAATAAAACTACTTGGTTCAGAATTCATGTATGTTGTTGAAAAGTCTTTTTTTTTGGTAGAAAATTAATCTTTTTGATAGAAAAATCAACTATTTGGTTAAAAATTGATCTATGTGGTTGAAAATGCAATATTTTTACTCGAAAAGTTAGAAATTTGAATCGGTTCAAATTGAATTTAATATAGTACCCAGTACCCACATTAATTTTACTTAAATGTGTACTGAATTTTAAGTATAAGAAGATAAAATAAAAGTTTGTTTGAATTATTATTCAAATTCATGGACTTTAGAGACAAAATCAAAAAATGATTAATCCCTAATATACTTGGGATACCTGGAAAAAACCTGGAATCTTCAGGGAATTTTTTTCCAAGATTAAAATATACTCAAATCCTGGAAACTCAAATGCAGGATGTCTATTGGCAGCTTGGAAATACTTTTTTTACATTTTTTCTAATTAAAAACCCGGAAATTTACTTCTGATCGTAGTAAAATTCAATTTTTCTTCATTTTAATTTAATGCACTTGACTCAACCTAGAAAATTCAACAATTTTACCGTAAAAAACCAAGAAATGACCGCTTGCTTTTTATTAATTAAAGAGAGCTTATGATACGATATAAAGAATGTAACCTTCCTTGAGTATGATTTTATGCATTTTAAAATATATCTATACTTTATGAGAGAAAGAATTTTTTTTTCATTATACGAACAACTTTTTGCAAATTTGTTAAAAAAAAAGGATTTATCACGTTTTATTCGCCTACTCCTCATTTATCTGACTTGGAACAGGGAATTTTGGTAAATTATTATCGTTTTTATTTTAGGACAGGAAGTTTCGGTAAATAAATATAATTTCTCTTGGAATTTTTTAAAAGAATTATAATTTGGATCCCTCTTCTAAATTTTAGATAAAGAAAGTACTTCAAGCACTTTTTAGAGTAGAATTAGTATTTCAAAGAAGAAATATTTCTGAATTATTATAGAAAATTTTTTCACATTATTTGTTGCGAATTCATCATTTTTCAGTTAAAAGTTCAACTAATTGGTTAAAAGTTAAACTCTTTTATTAAAAATTAATTTTTTTTGTTGAAGATTCATCATTTTAATTTTAGATTCATCTGTGGGTGAAAATATAATATTATATATAATATAATATTATATATTAAATTTTTCATTTAAAAATTAAACTATTTGTTTGAAAATGTATGCACTTAGTGGAAAATTGGTCTTTTTTGTAGAAAATTAATCTTTGTGGTTGAAAATTCATCTTTTGGAATAAAATTCAACTATTCCAGTTGAAGATTCATCATTTTAGTTGAAAATTGATCAGTTTGGTTGAAAATTAATTTCTTTGACTGAAAATGTAACTGTTCAATTTTTAGATAAAAACTGATCTTTTTTAGTTCAAAGTTCAACAATTTGGATGAAAATGTGTCTTTTTTAATTGAAAATTCAACTATTTCGTTGATAATTCACGTATTTTGTTAAAAACTCGATTGTTTTTGTAGAAAATTATATTTTTTTCTTTGAAAGTTAATCTTCTTGTTTAAAAGTTCTTTCCAGTTAAAAATTCAAGTATTCCAGTTAAATATTTATCATTTGAGTTGAAAATTCATCTTTTAGGTTGAACATAAAATCATTTGGTTGAAAGTTGAACTCTTCTTAAAAATTAACTTTTTTTTATTGAAGATTCATCGTTTTTATTACAAATTCATTTCTTTAGTTGAAAAATGAGCGGTTTGATTGAAAACTGGTTTTTTCTTTTGATGTTTTTTGGTTGAAATTTTGTTTTCAACTGAAAATGTTATTATTATTCCAGATGAATATTCCATAATTTTAGTTAAAAATTCATCTCTTCGATTGAACATTTATTTTTTGACTACAAATTTTATTATTCAATTTTTGGTTGAAAAATTATCTTTTCTAGTTGAAATTTCGTGTTTTTCGGTAGAAATTAATCTTCTTCGTTAAAAGGTAATCTTTTTGGTCTAAAATTCAATTCCAGTTAAATATTCATCATTTTTAGTTGAAAATTCATATTTCTGGTTTAAAATTTAACTATTCCAGTTAAATATTTACAATTAGTTTTGGTTGACAATTATTGATGTTTTTTAGTAAAAATTAATTTTTTTGTTTCAAAATTCAACTATTTCAGTTGAAGATTCATTTTTTTGGTTGAAAACTTTTATTTTTGGTTTAAAATTATTTTTTTTTACTAAAAATGTTACTATTTCACTCTCGGTTGAAAATAATTATTTTTCTAGTTAAAAATTGAACCATTTGTTTGAAAATCTGTCTTCTTTGATTCAAAATTAAACTATTTCGTTAAAAATGCACGTATTTTGTTGAAAAATTGTATTTTTTGGTAGAAAATTAATCTTCTTGTTTAAAAATTCATCTTTTTAGTTAAAAATTCAAGTATTCCAGTGAAATATTCATCATTTTTAGTTGAAAATTCATCTGTTTTGTTTGAAATTCAACTATTCCAGTTAAATATTTATAATTGGTTTTGGTTGACAGTTATTGATGTTTTTTAGTAAAAATTAATTTGTTTGTTTGAAAATTCAACTATTTCAGTTGAAGATTCATTGTTTTATTTGAAAACTTTAATTTTGGTTTAAAATTATTTTTTTTTACTAAAAATGTTACTATTTCACTCTCGGTTGAAAATAATTATTTTTCTGGTTAAAAATTCAACTATTTGGTTGAAAATTTGGCTTCTTTAATTAAAAATTAAACTATTTCGTTAAAAATGCACGTATTTTGTTGAAAAATTGTATTTTTTGGTAGAAAATTAATCTTTTTATTTAAAAATTAATCTTTTTGTTCAAAAATTCATCTTTTTGGTCAAAAATTCAAGTATTCCAGTTAAATATTCATCATTTTTAGTTGAAAATTCATATTTCTGGTTTAAAATTCAACTATTCCAGTTAAATATTTACAATTGGTTTTGGTTGACAATTGATGTTTTTGAGTAAAAATTAATTTTTTGTTGTTTGAAACTTCAACTATTTCAGTTGAAGATTCATTGTTTTATTTGAAAACTTTTATTTTTGGTTTAAAATTTGTTTTTTTTTCAAATTGTTACTATTTCACTCTTGGTTGAAAATAATTATTTTTCTTGTTAAAAATTCAACTATATGGTTGAAAATTTGGCTTCTTTAATTAAAAATTGAACTATTTCGTTAAAAATTCACGTATTTTGTTGAAAAATTGTATCTTTTGGTAGAAAATTAATCTGTTTATTTAAAAATTAATCTTTTTGTTCAAAAATTAATCTTTTTAGTTAAAAATTCAAGTATTCCAGTTAAATATTCATCATTTTTAGTTGAAAATTCATATTTCTGGTTTTAAATTCAACTATTCCAGTTAAATATTTACAATTGGTTTTGGTTGACAATTTATCTTTTTTAGTAAAAATTATGTTTTTTTTTTGAAAATTCAACTGTTTCAGTTGAAGATTCATTGTTTTAGTTAAAAACTTTTATTTTTGGTTTAAAATTAATTTTTTTTCGACTAAAATTGTTACAATTTCACTCTCGGTTGAAAATAATTATTTTTCTAGTTCAAAATTCAACTATTTGGTTGAAAATTTGTCTTTTTTAATTCAAAATTGAACTATTTCGTTGAAAATGCACGCATTTTGTTGAAAAATTGTATTTTTTGGTAGAAAATTAATTTTTTTATTTGAAAATTAATCTTCTTGTTTAAAAATTCATCTTTTTAATTAAATATTCATGTATTCCAGTTAAATATTCATCATTTTTAGTTGAAAATTCATCTGTTTTGTTTGAAATTCAACTATTCCAGTTGAAGATTCATATTTTTTTTGGAAATTCACCACTTTAGTTGAAAATTGAACTATTTTGTTGAAAATCCGTTTTTTTTATTGAAAGTTAATTGTTTCAACTGAAATGAAAGGCTGAAAGTTAAACTATTTCATTTTTTGTAAAAAATGGATATTTTTTAGTGGAAAATTTGAGTATTTGTTTCAAAATTAATTAATTTTGCAATTTTTGCTCTGTTGTGTTGAAAGACGTTTAGAATGAACGTCATGAATTGAAATAAATTTTGGCGTTTTGCGGGAAATATGAATATGACCCTATATCCCCTATTGTACCCTATATTCAGTTGAGGTCCCTAAAGTACCCTATTTTCAAGATTTGGTCCCTATGGTACCCTATTTGTAGCCCCTTAATGATTTCAGAAATTTAATAGAATTTCAAAGGATTTGAAATATTTTAGGGTATTTTAAAAGATTCCAAGGTATTTTCAAGAGATTTAAACAATTTCAAGGGATTCCCAAGGGTTTTAATAATTGTAAGGGATTTCAAGGGATTTCAATGTTTTAATGGATTTCAAAGAATTTATTCACAAGAAATGAGGGATTTCGTAGGGTTTTGAAGATTTAAAGAGATTTTTCAATATTTTTTGCAATTCATTTGGAATTCGCCCTGAATTCTTATTAATTTATCCTCAATTCTTTTAAATCCCTTTGAATTCTTCTAGATGCACTCAATTTTAATTAGGTCAATGGATTTTTTAAAGTTTTTGTTTAATTCATTTTTAAGTCATTAAGACTCACCTTAAATTTTTAGGCATTTCATCAAATTCTTTTGAATTCTCTTTAAATTTTTCTAAAATTCATTTCAAACTTACTCAATTCAATTAATTTTTTCACATTTTAAAATTTTTTCATATTTTTAAAATGTTGTCAATTCATTTGAAATTTTTTTAATTCACCTGGAATTTTTATGCATTTCATCGAATTCTTCTCGTTTCCCTTAAATTTCTCTAAATTCACTCAAATTTTACAGAAATAAATGGATTTTTTCGATTTTTAAAACTTTTTCCAATTCATTTGAATTTTTTTGAATTATTTTGTAGTCATTAGTCATTTTTTTTAGAGGAAATTAGTAGGGTTTCAAAAATTTGAAGAGATTTTAAATTATTTTTTGAAATTCACCCTGAATTATTTTAAATTGTTTGGGATTCCCTTGATTTTTTTTACTTCACTTGAATTATTCTAAATTTACTCAATTATACTTAATTTAATGGATTTTTTTTTAATTTTTAAAAGTTATTATTCAATTGATCCTGGAGTCTTTTAACTTCACCTTGAATTCTTAGGCATTTCATAAAATTCTTTTAAATTCCCTTGAATTTTTCTAAGCTCATTTCAAAGTTACTGAATTCATCAAAGTTTCTTCATATTTTAAAATTGTTTTCAATTCATTAACATTTTTTGTTTAATTCACATTGAATTTTTATGAATTTCATTGAATTCTTCTCGTTTATCTTAAATTCTTCTAAATTCATTCCAGTTTTACGGAAATCAACGGAATTTTTTTGACTTTTAAAATTGTTTCTAATTCATTCGAATTCGTTGGAATTTAACTTGAATTGTTTTTAAGTCTTATAAATTTATCCTGAATTTTTTACCCTTTGAGCGCGAAAAAAGTACCCTATGATCGTGATGAAAAGTACCCTTTGGTCCCTATATTTTATCCCATAGGGACTGTGAGGCCTGGAATATGTTACTTTTAGAAATCTTTTTGGAGGCCTAATACCAGTATTTTTTATGTTAGATTCAACAGAGGTCTCTGTTATAGAATCGTTGATAAGTAGATAATCTACTATATCAAAATTAATTTTTATTATGCGAAATTAAATTAAAACGCGAGAAATGAAGTTCTAAAAAATTCACTGCGAACTGGATTTGAACCAGCAACCAACTCATTACATGTGAGGTGCTCTACCAATTGAGCTGTCGTAGTTCACCAGTGAAAATTTCAGAACTTGTATTTCCTTAATTTCGATCGAAATTATTATTTTTAGAGATGTTATTATTTTAAGGCCAGTTATTAATTTAATATTTGAAACTAAGCTTTTTAAACAAAGTTTCGGTTAGACTGGTTTAATATGATAGAAATCTTTTTGGAGGCCTAATACCAGTATTTTGATGTTAGATTCAACAGAGGTCTCTGTTATAGAATCGCTGATAAGTAGATAATCTACTATATTAAAATTAATTTTTATTATGCGAAATTAAATAAAACTTTTTATTTGAAAATTATTCTTCTTGTTTAAAAATTCATCTTTTTAGTTAAAAATTCAAGTATTCCAGTTAAATATTCATCATTTTTGAACTGCGATAGCTCAATTGGTAGAGCACCTCACATGTAATGAGTTGGTTGCTGGTTCAAATCCAGTTCGCCTGATTTATAACAACATTGAATAATTCCAACTTTTTGATTTTCACCTATTTAAGAAAGTTAGGATTCCAAATTAAAATAATTTCTATTTTTTAATTTTCAGAGTGAAATTCGTGAGGAGGTGGTAAAAAGGACTTTTGGAGGAAGAGCAGAGGCGAATTTTGCCATCTTCCCGAGTCGAGAAATGGCAGCAGCTATGAAAGAATCAGAGAGTAGGTTGGTAGCGGAAATTGATATTCCACATAATGGTCCAGCCGAATCGATCAAGATGAACGTAGGTACTCAAGATTTGAGAAAAGTTCACGCTCTTCTATGTTACTGAACGCTTTTTGGGAGTAAGTGTAGATAAAATAATAAATTTAAGTTCTGCAAATTTCACAACTAAGTCGTAGATCAAGATTTGGCATCGTTTTTGTCATGGAATATTAATTTTAGATAGATATATTAATATTAAGTGCTGAGCCAGAAGATCTTGTTATATTTTACTCAAATATCTTAAATTACGCTTGAGCGATGAGCACATTTTTATATTCGAGTTTGTACTTTACTATACTATACTTTATTTATTTCTATCCTGACTTAAAAATTCGAGGTAATTTTTTAAGTAAAGTTTAACAGTATTGATTTATTTTTAAAGCTGTTTTGGGCGATTTCGAGTGCCTGTACGACGATTTCTGTACTCTAAATGTGAAATATATAGCCCATTCGATTTCAGTAAAGTGTGTCTTTGTCAACTTTTTCCAGCGATTTGAGGATTTTAATTTTAAGGTCTTGAAACTAAACATTTAGTAAGCTTTTTAATTTAAAAAAATTAAAAAACTTGAAGACGGATTCCAAATTGATCCGAGAGGATTTTAAATTTTACGTATTTGAAATTTTAAATTAAAACGATCATAAAAGCATTCATTTTAGGTTGACTCTTAGGTTCTTTTCTCTATTTCCCTTTTTTCCCCTTTTCAAAGAATTCCTATTTTTTCCCTGTTTACAAGAAACTTCCCCTTTTCCTCGTTTTTTGCTTAAATACACATATGATACGAATTAATAGAACCCAATAAGAAAATCGAACTATTTTTGGTTGAAAATTAATTCTTTTTAATTGAAAAGACTGCTTTTATATTTTTGGTTCAGAATTCATCTCTTTGGTTAATAATTCTGCTATTTGGTTGAAAATCTAATTATTTTGTTGTAAATTCAACTATTTTGTTAAAAAGATATCTTTTTTGGTCGAAAACTGACCTACTTTGTTTACAGTTAAATTACTTTAAAAAATCATTTTTTAAGTTAAAGATTTAACTATTTTATTAAAAATTCCTTTTTTAGTTAAAAATTATTTTTCTTAACTTAAAAGTGAACTATTCCATTTGTGGCTGAAAATTGATAGTTTTTAGTTGGAAAATTCAACTACTTGGTTGAAAGTTAAACTATTTTCTTGAAAAATTATTTTATTAGTTTAAACTATTCTGATGAAAATTCGTTTTTTGTTGTTGAAAACTAATTTTTTAACTGAAAGTTTAAATATTCCATTTTTGGCTCAAAATTGATAGTTTTTAGTTGAGAACTCAACTATTTGTTTGAAATTTCAAATTTTTGGAGAACATTCATAATTTTCGCTTGAAAATTCATCTCTTTTCTTAGAAATTTTATCTTTCTAAATTAAAAATAAAACTGATATAAATCATTATTTATTGCTTAAGGATTCAACTATTTTATTGAATAATCGTCTTTCTGTTATCAACTTTTAAATTTGTTGTCAAAAATTCCTATTTTTTGGTGGAAAATTCATATTTTCTGGTTGAGACTTGTACTACTTGATTAAAATTTGAACTCCTTTGTCAAAAATTCATTCTTTCTTTGTTGAAAATTCATATTTTTGGTTCAAAGCTTGAGTTTTATGTTGAAAATTAGTTTTTTTGGTTTAAAATTAATTTTTAATTTGGAAATTTAACTATTCCATTTTAGGTTAAAAATTCAACTATTTGGTTAAAAATTTATATTTTTTATTTAAAAAGTTAGCTATTTGATTGAAAATACTTCTTTATAGGTTTAAAATGCAACTCCTGCAATCTTCTGTAAAATCAGTCTTTTTTGCTTGAAAATGCAACTATTTTAATAGAAAATTTAACTATTTGGTTTAAAATGAACTTTTTTGTTGAAAATTCGACTATGTGGTTGAAAATACCACTCTGTGGTTAAAAATTCAATGATTTAAAAAAAATTTTAATCATTATGTTGAAAATTCAACTATTTCGTTTAAAATTTAATTATTTTGTTAAGCATTCGTTTTTTTCACAGAAAATTTGTACTTTTGGATTTTTTTTTAAATTTATTTATTTTGCCTAAAAGTTGAACTATATCTTTGTAAATAAACCTGCTTGGTCTACAATTAATTTGTTGTTAAAAAATTAATTATTTTGTTGTAAAATCTACTTTCTGGGTTGAAAATGAACTTTTTTGTTAAAAATGTATCTTTTCAGGTTTAAAAGTCAACTATTTTCTAAAAACTTCAAAATTTTAGCTTGAAAACTCAACTATTTCATTGAAAATTCATCTCTTTGGCAGAAAATTAAAGTATTTCGTGGAAAATTCAAAGATCTGTTTACAAATTCAACTATTTTGCTGAAAGTTTAATTGTTTTGTTAAACATTCGTGCTTTTGGATAGATCCTTTTGGATTGAAAGTTAATGTTTGTATGTTAAAAATTCACCTTTTTTGTTAAAGATTCAACTATTTGTTTGTAAATACAACTGTTCGATTGAAAATTAATTGGTTGTTGTTCTTAAAAATTCAACTATATTTAAATTAACTTTTTTGTTGAAAATTCAACGATTTGGTTGAAAATTAATTCTTGTGGGTTGAAAATTCAATAATTTTGTTATTGATTTCATTATTTTGTTGAGAATTTAACTATTTTAAAAAAAGTAACCTTTTTTGGTTGAAAAATTAACTGTTTTTTGATCAAATTTGTTTATTTTTTGGATAGAAAATTCGTTGTTTTGCTTGAAAATTCAACTTTTTGTTTTTAAATGCAACTGTTTGGTCTAAAATCAATTTGTTGTTGAAATTTCAATTATTTTGTTGTAAAACGAACTGTCTTGGTTGAAAATTAACTTTTTTACCTTAAAATTAAACTACTCCATTTTTGATTGAAAATGTATCTTTTTACATTAAAAATTCATTAATTTTATTTAAAACTTGTCTTTTTGGATAGAAAATTCAACTATTTGATTGACAGTGCATCTTTGCAGGTTTAAAATTCAGCTATTTGGTTACAAATTCTACTATTCTGTTAAAAATTTAATTGTTTTGATGCAGATTCGTGGTTTTGGATAGAACATTTGTCCTTTTGGATTAAAAATTCATGTTTGTAGGTTGAAAATTCAACTATTAGTTCAATAATAATTTGTTGTTTTTAAAATTCAACTATTTGGTTGAAAATAGTTGGACTATTTGATGAAAATTCAATAGTTCTCACTACTTTGTTAAAAAATCATCTTTTTGTTAGAAAAAAGAGAAAAACTGGTTGAAAATACAACAGTTTAGAAAAAAAACATCTTATTGGCTTGGAAATTAAACTGTTTGGTTAATAATTCAACTTTTTTTCCTTTATATTTTTTTGTTGAAAATTCAATTATTGGAATGAAAATTCAACTATATTGTTTCAAAATCATCTTTTATTGTTTGAAAAACTGGTTAAAAATTCAACTATTTTGTTAAAAAATCATCCTTTTTGTTATAAAAGTTCTGGGTTAAAAACACAACTGTTTTTTTTAATATGTCTTTTTGGCTTAAAAATTCAACTATTGGTTCAAAATTTAACTATTTCCTTGAAAATTCATCTCCTTTGGTAGAAAATTTACCTTTTTTGGTACAAAATTTAACTATTTCGTTGAAAATTTTAAGCGTTTCATATTGAATTCAATATGATACCTATCCATCAGTTTTATTTCAAATAATTTATTCCCCTATTTTCATGAAAAATCACCCTATTTTCATGAAAAATCACCCTATTTCCCCTACTTTGAGAGTATTTTGTGCTTTAAATTCTGAGCTCTAATTTCAGATTAAAACGTACAAAATTGTTTGGTTTTAATTGTTCTAGTAGTTAAGAAAATAAAAATTTGAAGTATTAATAGTTGAATAAATAAAAATTTAAACTTTTTGAAATTGAAACTTTTAACTTGATTGTTTCAAATTCAAAATGTTTAAAATTGCAGGCCTCACAGACCGGTCCCTATAACCCCTTATTGTACCCTATATTCAGTTAAGGTCCCTAAAGTACCCTATTTTCAAGATTTGGTCCCTATGGTACCCTATTTGTAGCCCCTTAATGTAACTTGAAAAAAATGTATAATAAGATCAAAGCTTCCAAGTGCATTTTGAAAAAAAATAACAAAAATCAGGGAAGTCCTGTAAAAAGTAACTGTAAAAAAATAATCAGGGCTGACACACACAGTCACTATCAGTCACTTTTTTCTCAAATCATTTTTTATTCACTTTTTTAAATGAAAAGATCACATTAGTCACTGAATTATTTTGAATTCTTTTGATATATTTCAGATTATTTCTAAAGATGCCGAGAAATTTGTAACAAATTTCAATAATTTGAAGGGATTTTTAAGATTTTAGGGTATTTTTAAAACTTCCAACACATTTTCAAAGGCTTTTAATTTTTAATATTTCTGGGAATTTTAAAAGATTCGGAGGAATTTTTTAATAATTACCATTTTCAAGAGCTTTAACGAATTTCAAGGGAATTCAAAAGATTTTAAAGGATTTAAAATATTTGAGGTTATTTTATGTTATTTTAAAAAATTTCAAGTAATTTTTAATTACTTTGAGTAGTTTAGTAGGCTTTCAAAGAATTTGAAATATTTTTAGGGAATTTTAAAAGAATCCAAGGAATTATTAATTAATTTAATTATTTAATTTGAAAGAATTTCAAAGCGTTTGATATATATTTTAGGATAAAGAATTTTCTAGAATTTCGGAAGATATGAAACGATTTTACAGGATTTATAAGGTCGTAAGATATTTTAAAGGAAAGGGATTTCGTGGGGTTTCAAAGATTTTAAGAGATTGTCTAATATTTTTTGCATTTCATTTGGAATTCGCCCTAAATTCTTATTAATTTATCCTGAATTCTTTGAAATCCTTTTGAATTCTTCTAGATGCACTCAATTTTACTCAGGTCAATGGATTTTTTAAATATTTTTGTTTAATTCATCTTGAAGTAATTAAAACTCACCTTAAATTGTTATGCATTTCATCAAATTCTTTTGAATTCTCTTTAATTTTATCTAAAATTAATTTAAAACTTACTCAATTCAATGCATTTTTTCATATTTTTACATTTTTTTCATATTTTAAAATTTTTGTCAATTCATTTGAATTTTTTTCTAAATTCACCTTGAATTTTTATGCATTTCATCGAATTCTTCTCGTTTCCCTTAAATTCCT
>CAKNYM010048947.1:0-28458 GCA_932195095.1 Andricus curvator
CGCTAAGGCGCCAGGTATGATGTGGTACCTTCAGATCGCCTTAAGCCTCTCCTTGGACTATCCTTCTATTTTCTCCTTTGATCCTATTTTGTTCTCCTCCTAACAGACCCCTGAAATAATCCGTCCACTCATCCATTTCTATTTCTTCATTCACGCCCTTCCTTCCTCGTCTTTCCCTATTTATCACATCTCAGAACCTACCTACTTTGATCGCTTTTTCTACTTCTTCCTTATATTTTTCTTTTCCCCTTTGCTTTTTCCTTTCCAGCATTCTCTCATGTTCTCTTTTTTTCCTGTTGTACTCCGCCTTCTCCATTTCTTCTTTCCTCCATTTTCTTACACACTCTTTCATTATCTCTTTGCTCTCCCTGCATTCCTCGTCCCACGTTCTAGGTGTTTTGATCAAAGTGGATCTATTGCCTCTTAGATTTTTACTCGTTAAACTTTCTGGATCACCTCAGTCGTTAAACAGTGATCGACATTTCTGGAAAGCTAGAACGAATTCATGGTTCGCTTAATGAGGTGGGTCCCAGGCTCGGTCAACTCTGTAGGGGAAAATGCCGAATTTGTAGGACTATGGCGCGGGGATTGAGAGGCTTTGAGGGGTGCGAGATTAGTTCTCCTGCCCATCGCAGATGGCGCAAATTTGTGTGAACTGTAACGATCCGGGATAATTTTGGCGCGAAAGTGAAATTTATTTGAATTTATTACTAGTTCTTTTTCTTTCAAGAAGTGAAGACTTCCTTCGTTGCACTCTCCGACTTCGACGAGACCAACGTTGATTGTCAGTTCTATTTCATTTTTCTTATTGAAATAACTAAATTGCAATCAAAACAAACTATTTCTACTCAATTAATTTAAATATGGGTTCTGAATTAAAGAAGCATATTACTTTTCTTTATGATTTATATTTTAACTCATCCTTGATGAACAAAAATTTTACAAGTCCAAAGTCTTTTAATTTTGGAGAGAATTCCAACAAAGATTTCGCGTCGCGAGATGATCAAGTTCTGATCTCTGGGATCCATGGTGTTCGCGGGCTCCAGGATCGCGCTGCGATCCATACTTCTCCCGCGCAATCCTACTTCCAGTCACTCTCACGCATTCAACCAATCATAAATTAAATTTGTACCCCCATACCAACCGAAAAATGACCTAATTCTTGCATAAAACGATGATGCAAGTTCGACCCAGTTTGCTTCCTAAGGAAATATCGTTAGGCACGTTTCCGTAATATGCGATGAAATCTCATTTCATGCCTCACTATCAATTTGCCAAATAAATTATTCTAACATAAATTCGTTAGCCTTTTGCGTTTCCCATATACATAAATATATACTTAAATTCTAACTCAAACTAGCTATTAGACAGTATTCCCTTTATTCATTTAATCATTCAAAACAAAATCTTTTAGTTATGTTTCATCATCATAACCAACCCCTTCTAATTAATTGCTTTTTGAGATTAAAGATAAACCACGTTCTCTCATTTTCACTCCACACTCCACCTAACTTAAAACAAACCTGATATAAACGAAATTCTTCAAAAAACAGGTGAAAAACATCAAATCAAGTCAATATGTAAGTTTTGAAATTCCTTAGGCCACATAGTCGGTTCGCTTTCCTTAATAACAAGTCTCTCTTTCTTATCCATTATGAAACCTAAATTCTATTTATTTAATAATTTGATTATTAAATCTTTATAATCATAAAATCATCAGAAATTTATATTCAAACAGCTCGCGCTATTTGAAACGTCCAGGACGTGCTGCCTCTAACGGGCGAAGTAGACATTAAAGAACAATCACAGAGTGTAACACTTCCCTCCTTAAAGAAAAGTCGCGCCATTGCGCGACTTTTATTAAATTGTTATTATTTAATCTTAATCAATCGGCAAACTTTACATGTCAATGGTTTTTATTGTTATTAATAAAAAGATACTAGAGCTACTTTTAAATTTTTGCGGGCTCTGTCTTTACGCTGGACAACTACGTGATCCACCGCCCAGCCCAGTCAATGAGCCACGAATGCTCTGGCACGCGATTGGTGGATGGTTTTAGTGAACAGGTGGACAGCCCACTACTGTGTGTGAACCGGACTTTCCGTTTCGGCGGGAAAATGTAGGTACTAATTATATCTGTACCTCAAGTGATTACAACTTAACAAGAGTATCCCTTCTCCCTTACCTCCCTTACCAAATCCTAACCTACCTATGATCAGTGGTAGAAGGCCAATTGTATGCAGGTAGAGAATTTTTAAGTTCCTTTTTCATCAAGACCAACCAATGTTCACCTTAATTTTCCTTTATTTAAATTTTTCAACATACGTAAAATTTTATTGAAAATCTCATTTTATAATCAGTACATATAAAAAGAGTAAATTTTGCAAGGGTTATTTTCCTTATTTCCCCTTTCAAAAAAAAGTAAGGCAAATGTTTACTGTCATATTTTAATCAAGAATATATGTTTTTTTTTAAGTTTTAAAAGGACTCTGAGACAGGTCAAGTCACCTGAGTCCTGTGATGACCTCATATCTATCAAACAATTTCCTCCTTCAACCTCCCTCCAAAATACCGAGGCATTAAAGCAACAGTCCAATGCAGGGCTCACCACTTTCAGCAGGTGGCGGCCGCCACGGCAAGTGCATGGCTGCCACGAAGTTTCTCCATCATTTTTTTTTTGGTTTCCAGGAATCCTGAATAGGGTACGGTCGCTACGGTCACGGCACGTTGCGGCTCATTGTTCACACCGAAGGGTCTGATTCTTTTTCTACTTAAATTCACAATTCATTGCATGTTTTTATTTCAAACTGTAATTTACCGTGAAGGATTAGGGACGAGTCGAAGGACAAGTTTGACGAAAATTTATGAGGGCCTGTTTGACCTAGTCTCGCGGCTGACACTGGCAGTCTTTGCAGCCAATATCTGCCTTCTGGAGAGCCCTGGTCTAATGAATCAAGAAAAATCTGGCTTTTATGATTTTTACTTCATTACTTTCTATTATAATTAAAAGATTTAAACTAATTAATTTAATTTTTTTCTGGTACTTTTAAAATATAGTTTTTCAAAAATAATTTATTTGTTTTTGCTAATCATTTATTAGGCATATATTGAATTTAATGTAAGATAATTCTATCCAAACAAAGACCTTCTATATATTTAGCAAAATTTATCAATATAGGTGGTTACGTGATCAAAATTGCTAGATTTTCGATCAATTTAGTTGTTTTTTAATTTATTTTATTTTTAAAATTTATTTCCTCCCTTTGTCTTCTTATTATTACAGAAAAACTATCAAAAACTTTATTACCAACATACCTGGTGCATGAAATCCAATAATTCCGTTTTTTTTTTTTTTTTTTTTTTATACCATCCATTGGTTGTATGTGTACTTATTGTTCTTTCTGAATTCATTGATTTTCAATATAACAGCCATTTTTATTAGACACTCCTTTTTTTAATTGGATACAACTAATTTTTAATAGCCACGAGGCTCACTTTATAGATTTGATTTTAAATACTATGTGTTTAAAATATAGACCGTCTAATACTGGTTTATGAGGCGAGCGGGCCCGAACATTTCCGAAAAATTTCGTACCCATAAAGTTCTACCCCTTTAAATTCATCTTGTAATTTAAATAAGAAATTAATTATTAGAATCGAGATTAATATCTCATTATTATTCTTTTTAATTGTAATTATGTCAAAATTTGCTTTTATTTAGATTATTAATCAGCTGTTCTATTTGAATCTTGAATCCTTATCTAATAGGAATAAAAACTAAGAGCACGTGGTGCCCGAGAGAATTTGTCTCGCCGATACTCGCTCTCTTTTTCTCCCTAGCTCTTGATCGTTCTGTCTCTATATATACACGCGCTTAGTCAATCTATCTCTTCTCGTATTTCTCTCTATATTTCTTTTTGGCCACCCTTTTCTTCTCTCTAATAGTCTAATACTCTATTTGCATTCTATGCACTTGACTTTGAAGGGTCTATTTTCTATTATAACTGACCTACTCAATTTCTCCCTAAATTTTAAAGTCGTAAAATCAACTTTTCTTAGAAAATCGTGCACCCTCTCTCGTATGAATTTCTAATTTCTAAGTCTTATTCTGACTTCAAAGTTTTCTTTCTCTAATTTAAATTATAAAAATTTTGAAATTATTCTTATAAGAATTTTGAAATGTATTCCTTGTTAAATCATTTTATACTTAGGTATGGATAATTTTAATACTTATATTTTACCTTTCAACTTATAAGCTTTTAAGTCTCAAAATTAATATTTTAAAAATCATTTTTAAGAGTAAAACAATAATAACAATAATAATGGCGACCACATCGCCCGAGGGTTCCGGCTCTTGCAGTCAGCCACGTTTCTTTGGGCTAACTCCCCAATACAACGAATTATGCGGTTACGACACCAGTAGCGCGCAGTGCCACCCACAATAGGCCTCTCCCGGATGGAGGCCATGGTTCAGTTGGGAGTGGCAATAGGACCGAATCGAGGCGACGACCAGGCAATGGCCCCGGATAAACGCGAGAACATCAATTTAAATGGTGGGACCAACTCAGAAGGGACATCCTTACCTGTTAGCAAAGAAGCTCACCGGCCCGAAGAGGATTAATGCAGAGGTTATATGACCGTTGGGTTAATATGCACCCGGAATATGCTCATAAAACGTCTCAGTATTTAAGAGATCAGGTATCATTTTGCGAAAAAACGGATATGAAGCTCGTTATCAACAAGAAGAAGAGCAACATCCTCCAGCGAACATTCCACCCGTTCCAGGAAGACCACATTTGCAGATACCCGATAATGCCATCATGAGAAGTAGGGGATCTATCCACCAAAAAGTCTTTCTCAGGATGGACAAATCAGCTGAAGCTAATACTGCTCTCCCCGATTTTCTCCCCGAAGATGTTAATCTCTGGAATCTGAACTGTGTAGTTTACGAGAAGGCGGTCTTCCTGCTTAGCGACAATAGAAGTAACGATACTTCAGTACGCCTGAGTAAGACTCGCGAGTGTATTGCACAGCTTCAGTTTAAAATGGAAACGGCGGGACGGCCTGCATCAAATATTTATTGCGTGATTAGCTACATAACATCAAATAAAAAATTCACTCCAAAAGTTAGGGCACTTGCTCGAAAATTAAGGAAAGTAAATCACACGATGAACAAGTCTAAACTGTTGACCATCAAGCAGCACTGGACGCAAAAAATAAGATCTCTTTCAACAGCAAAACAGCGCCTTGAACGGCGAATAAAGTGGATTCAGGAAAATTCCACCTTTTTTTCTCCTCGTCCTTCCCGTCTGTTCAATAAAACGTCACGTGCCGTTAAAAATCAGCCTAGTCGAGAAGAGATTCAAGTATTCTGCGAGCAAGTATATGGACATACCTATCAGCTAGATGAAGACGGTTCAGATGTATCACTCTTTCGTAACTTTTGCCAAAGGCAAAGGTTGCCAGGTCCAGTGCAAGAGTTTCTACTAAATACTGCTGAGGAAATAAAGAAATTTATCGCTAGAACTAAGCACTTTTCAACGCCAGGGCCAGATAAAATCAACCACTTTTGGTGGAAGAAGTTTACCTCTACGCACCAATATCTAGCTCGTATATTTACTACTTTCTTAAACGGGAAACAACCCATCCCGCAGTGGCTAGTGGAAGGACGCACGGTATTGATCCCTAAGACCGGAGATTTGTCAAGTCCAAAGAACTTCAGGCGCATAGCTTGTTTAAACCCCAGTTACAAGCTATTTACTGGCATCCTCAAAGAGAGGATATTAACATGTATCGAGTCGGTATGAAGTGCAATAGTTGAACAACGTGGATGCAAGAGAGGGTTGGCAGGTTGCAGGGAGAACCTGTTAATAGACAGGTGTAATATGCAGGACTCGATCAGGTATAGACGCAATCTGTCCATGGCTTGGATTGACTACCGTAAGGCATTCGATAACACGAACCATGAGCTACTAATTAAGCTCCTTGAGTGCCTGCATGTGCATCCAAAAATAGTGAGATGCATAAAAGAGCTTATGGTCTTGTGGCGGACAAGATTTGTCATAACATTTGACAAAAGACAAGTGACTACAAGCTATATCACATATAAGAGAGGGGTCTTCCAAGGAGACTCTCTGAGTCCGATACTTTTGTGCATCTCCCTCTTGCCTCTATCTATTGTGCTCCGAGGCAAAAGCTCTGGATACCTATGTGGCCCGCCGAACAGAAGAGAATATAAGGTCAACCACCTTTTAAACATGGAGGACCTCAAACTCTTTGCTTCCTCGAAACAGGACCTTAACATCCTTGTGGAGGCGGTAAATAGGTACTCTAAAGCGATTAGCATGAGCTTCGAAATGGACAAGTGTGCCTGCGTCCACCTACACCAAGGTAGACTAGGAACTACATCGTCGCGTGACGATCAGGATGTTTAACTCACAGGCGGAAATACCATTCAACATCTTGGTATTGGAGAAACATATGCATATCTTGGAATACCGCAAGCGGAAACCCTAAATGTGCGTGTGTTAAAAACGGCCCTTGGAAAAAGGTGTCGACAAATTCTCAGAAAAATGTGGGCTTCCGAATTATCTGGAAAGAATAAGATCCAGGCGACCAATATGCTGGCCGTTCCTATACTGCTCTACACGTTTGGTGCACTAAAATGGAACGTCGATGAGTTGAAGCAACTTGACCGAAGCACACGCAAGATGATGACGATCCATCGAAGTCATCAGCCTAGATCTTCCATACCTCGAATATACCTCCCTCGAGATAAAGGGGGTAGAGGCTTGCTAAGCTTATAGTGTCTTCATCGAAGAACGGTTCTGGCTACAGCCTGCTCCGTTTTAAATAGCACAGATTCCCATATGCGACTCGTACATCAACATGAAGTCGTCAATGCTACGGCGTTTCTACACCGTGCCGCAGATAGGGCCGCAGAAGAGCTTGGCCTCCCATTTGATTCCAGCGACACTACACATGGCCTAGCATCACTAACACCTTTGGTGCTGAAAAGTCTTGTACAGGAAGCAGAACATACGCTTCTACTAACAGAACATGCTGACAAGCCCCTTCATGGTAAATTCTACGGCATCATACGTATAGAAGAACTCTCGATGAATCTGTCCAACATGTTTCTCACGTCTGCTGGATTGAGATCGGAGACTGAGAGATTTCTTTTTGCCTGTCAAGACGGCGTTATAGACACCTTAGTTCACCGTCAGCGCATAATGAATGTACCTGTAGGCGATA
Source organism: Andricus curvator (assembly GCA_932195095.1). NCBI lineage: Eukaryota > Metazoa > Arthropoda > Insecta > Hymenoptera > Cynipidae > Andricus > Andricus curvator. The sequence continues at coordinate 7,255 of CAKNYM010048947.1, forward strand.
CCAACTGCCGAGCGTGCAAGCAAGAGCCAGAAATACTTGGACATGTTCTCAGTGGATGCTCAAAGTATGCACGCTACAGGTACATAGAGAAACACAATGCGGCTCCAAAAGTGTTATATTACCATCTTAGGCACTTCTATGGTGTTGATCTATGGCCCGTCTCGCCATACGCCTAGGGGAAACTCGAGTTCGTTGTGGAGAATGATCAGTGTAAGATCTACTGGAATTTCTCATTCTCCACCACTCAACGTATCAGTGCTACAAAGCCTGATATTGGCCTCCAAGATCTGAAGACCAAGGTCATTTACGTGATTGAATTCTCGGCACCACCCGAAGGTAATATCACGGTAAAGGAGGAAGAAAAACGGGCGAAATATCAAGCACTTCTTTTCGAGCTGAGCAGACTGTACCAAGGCTACAAAGTCCATCTTGTAGTTCTCATAATCGGCTGTCTTGGAGGTATGGAAGCTTCATTTCTTAGCCAACTCAACAAGATTCCGGCTTGTCAGCGTCAGGCTAATTCCATCGCGAACCGAATGCAAAAGGCTGTTCTTCTGGGATCACTTCATCTGGTCCATCAACACGGTTCCTCATAACATTCTACAAAGATTGGTAGCTCTAAAAAAGTATCCAGAGATGAAACCTTCATCTCCAACTGTCCCGTCTGCCGCGTAAGGTCATCCGCAGCTAGAGACCTGAATCCAAGGAACAGTGTTGCACGATGTTATCTCGCGTAAATTTCTTGTTCTTGCTTACCTTCTAGGACAGAAGAAGCAGAAGCGGATGACGTACACGTTCCAGTTGCGTCGGGATTGGTTGCATGAGGAACCATGATCGTAGCTTCCGAAACCTGCAACTTCTCTATAATAATTCATATATTAATCCAAAATATACAATTATATTTATTTATTCTGTTTTTTTTTTTCAAGTTTTCAAAATTTTCTTACTGAATTTTCTAACTAATATCCTTAATGTAATTAAATATTGAATATTCTTACTTTAGGAATTTCATAAATCAAAATTTTCTCAAAATTTTATTTTTTCGTTTTCAAAATTTTATAATATTATTCCTTAAAATAATAGCGTTATTTATTCATTCATATTTTTTGGTATTGCTTTATTTTAAGCAAATTTTCCATTCCTTTTTACATCTAATCGTAACCTAAATAGTATAAAATTAATATCATAGTTGATATTTTCCAAATCTTTCAATTTTAAATTTAATATACTATCTTTCCTCTTCTTTTCAAATTTCCAAAATGTTCTTCGTATAAATCAGTAGACTTTGAATTCCCTTAATTTGTACCATTCATTTTAATTTTGAACGAATGCAGTTGTGTCCTATTTTAATTTTAAGCTAATTTTAATTTTATTTCGATTCATTCAGGTACTTTTTGAATAATTTTGAAATAATTTTAAAACAAAATTTTCCAAAAATGTCTATATAGGCCTTTAATTTGTATAGGAAAGGCTTCAGTCATATATTATTATCCCCCCCCCCCCCTAAAATCTCTACTCCGGAGAGATTAACGATTTTCTTTACATTTTTCAAACCCTCTCTTATGAATATTTACTCAAAACAATAGGGGTTCTCATTTTCCTTTTAAACATGTAAATTTTATATCTAAAGTTTCTCTATTCAATATTTATATATGTATATACTTAATATATTTTACAATAGTTTATTTTCTATTTTTTCATTATTATCGATATTTTTCAGGGGTCATATCGCAAAAACGCATGTTTTATGCGATTCATATGGAGAACGGATGTAGTCCCGTCGCCCTTTAAGATCTCCACATTGTAATCGATAATTATTTTAGTTCTTTTATAGGGCCCTTCATAATGGCCTCCTAACTTGTTAATTCTTTTTTCAATCAGTAAGTAAATACACTGTCCTTCCTTAAAATTCATTTCGTTGATTTTTCGATCATAATATTTTTCACATCTTCTTTTTGCAGCTTCTAAACGGAAATGGACCATCGATTCAGTGGTAATGAGACGATTTAAAATATCGTCCACGAATTTAACAAAAGTCATCGTGTATTTTCCTCTGCGAATTCGGAAGGAAATATTGCTTTTCTGCTGAATACGACCTCATGAGGAGTAATACATGTGGATTCATGGACCAAGGTATTAAAGGAAAAATTTGCATAGGGCAACCACAGGTCACAATTCGATTGTTCGGCAAATAAAGCTGCTATTGTAGAAGCGTCAATTTTAGCTAAAGGGATGGCTCCTGAGTATTTGGAAAGGCAGTTCTGCCAAGTCATCATATATTCATTGCCAATATCCGATTTAGGCAAAGGGCCTACTAAATCAATTTGCAACTTTTCAAAAACTGTCATGGGTATATCTATTATACACATTGGCAATTTAGTTTTTACCCGTACTAACTTTTTCTTCTGACAAGAATCGCACGTTTTTACGTAATTTTTAACATCCTCTTTTACGCCTTTCCAATAAAATCGCTCTCTAATCCTTTCTAATGTTTTGAATACACCTTTATGACCTCCTATTGCAGAGTCATGACATTCTTCAATAATTTGGGATCTTTGATTTCCGGGTGGGATCGTCACTTCAATTTAATAATGGAATTATCCATTAATTCAACACCTACAGATGTTTTGAGGACATGCTTACAACTCATAAAATTCACCAGATGATCATCCCTCATCCACAACTAATCTTTACAAATTCTGAATAAGGGGGTGAGGAGATTCCTGCCTGTCACAGCACCCTCCCCTTGGACGGGTATTAAAACAGCGACATCAGGTTCCTCTCCCTCATTCCCCCCAATTGCTTTGATAACATTATATTCCCCAACCATGGCCTCTCGCAAATATTCATCAACTAATTGATCATCATCATTATCGTTACCATTTCGATCTGTGGTAGCTTGTACCTTCATTGAGCAGCGTGCACGTCGTAGGGTCCCTTTTACCAAGTGATCCAAACAAGACCTTCCCCGTTTGAGTCCCAGACTCATCGACCAGCGGCACGTCCTTATCACTGGTGAGATCTTGTTTTTAACTCTTTTACATTACCAGACCTGCTATGGACCTTCCCGGAACGAGTCCCAGACTCAACATTTGGCGGCTTGTCTACGTCATAGGTCAGGGCACATGTGGACTCCTCAAATTTTTCAGACCTGCTGTAAGCCTTTCCCACGATAGTCCCATACCCATTTTGTGGCGAATTACTTACGTCATCGGCCCTAGCCCTCTTGAATTTACGTTGGCCTGACAAGTCCCCAAGACTAGTACTGTCCTTACCCAAAGGAAAAATTTCTGGTAACTTCCTTTTTGAAGTAACTTGGTAGCCCGCTACCCCAAGATCCTTTCCAACCTCTCTGACATTCTCACTAATGTCAAAGTCTCTCGTGGAATTAATACCACCTGCCTGAACATTCTCATCATTGCTCACACAAAACATAGAATTTATATGACCTTCAATAACAATTTCATCAAAATTCAAATCAACCGTGGAATTTATACCACCCTTCTTGTAAGAAGTCACAAATAATCTTTCTACAGGAAATTCATGATACCAGACCTCATCCTCTTTTGGTGGAATCTCAGGGCGCAGAAGAACGTGCACTTTCCCAGCTCCCTGATCATTCACCTCAGAGGCATCTGAATCAAAAACCTCTTCGTTATTCTGTCCCGATTCCTCTACAGGATTTCTCGAAAATGCTTCTGCATTGGATTTCACTCGCCCTGGCTTATGAATAACTTCAAATTCGTGTTCTCGTAATTTTACTTTCCATCTTGCTAACTTTGAACCTAGGGTAGGGTCATTCAATTGATGTAACCATACTAAAGGGCGATGATCGGTCACCAAAATAAATTTTCTCCCATAAATATAGGGTCGAAATTGAACAACAGCAAAAATTACAGCAAGTAACTCCTTTTCAGTAACATTGTACCTTATTTGAGCCCCCTGCAATGCACGAGAAGCATACGCAATTGGTAAATCTTTACCGATTGGACCCTGGCTCAAAACTGCACCGATAGCAAAATCAGATGCATCTACAGTTACAACAAACGGCCTAATAAAATCCGGATACTGCAACAAGGGTTCGGTATAGAGAATACGTTTTAATTCATCGGAAGCTACCGGCGCTTCTTGTATCCATTTAAAGATAATATCTTTCGTTAAAAAATTATCAAGAGGTATTGCTATCAAAGCAAATCCGGGCACAAAACGCCTATAATATCCTGCAAGCCCTAAAAATTGTTCAACATTTTTACGACATTTCGGCTGAGAAAAATGCATAACGGCTGCCAATTTCTTGGGATCATTTGCATTTTTCAGGCTGCAAGACAAGATTTGCCGTTTTCAGGCGTCCTAATAATTTTTCAAATTTTTCGTTATGTTCTTTCAAAGATTTCGCATATATAACGATATCATCCATATGTGCAAACAACTCGATACCTTGCAATCCCGACAGAACCCTGTCCATCAATCTTTGAAAGGTCGCATGTGCATTTTTCATCCCAAAGGGCATTCTATTGAATTTATAGTGGCCAAAAGGGGTGGAAAATGCTGTCTTGTGCCGGTCAACCGGCTCAACTTCTATCTGGTGAAAACCAGCTGCGTGGTCCAAAACTGTAAAATATTTTTCACCCCCCAGCTGATCCAAAATATGTGTTATATTTGGAAGTGGATATGCATCCCCGACAGTCTTTTCATTTAAACCCCTATAATCAATTACCATACGCCATATTTTATTTCCTTGTGGGTCGGGTTTTTTCGGTACCACCCAAGCGGGTAAATTGTAAGGTGAATCTGAAGGTGAAATTGTTTTATTTTCAAGCAATTCACCAGTTTCCTTGCTTATGACTTCTTTATGTATCGGTGGATACCGGTAACCCTTTTTTTGTAACACGTACATCATCTGTTGAAGTTACACGATGTTTAAGAACGCTAGCTGATCCTAATTTATAACCTTTTAAATAAAATTGATAGGGATATTTGCCTATTATAGAAAGCAAAGACCCTCTTTCCTCTTTATTCATATATGAAAGATCTAAGGCATCTATTAACTGGGTAAAACGATCCTCCTCAAGGGTGGACATGTTTAAAATCTGTTTCTTTCTACCGTTTTCTGACAATATATCTGGAAAATAAAATCCTTCTAGAGTCAAAGGAGGTAGGGTAAGTAAAGTATCTCGGGTAATGGTATTTATGCAAAATAAAGTGATATGGTTTTCTTTTACTTTAACTATAACTTCCCCCAAACATATCGCTGGACCCAAATCTATTAAGGGTAAATAACCCTCTTTTATCTCTGGATTTGTAACTGATATTTTTACTAACCGATGTGTCCTTGCTTGAATATAAACTTCAACATTCAAATTTTCCGGTGCAAAAGGGAAAGTACCTAATGAATGTTCTATTTCCTTTTCTTTCAGATGTATCGATGTATCTTTAAGGAATGGCATTTCAAGTATTCCATCTCCTGGCAACGGAAGCTTATCGGGGACTATTTGGAAGGAACAGGAACAACCTTTTATAGTTAAAAATATCTCCCCCAATGTAATTACTGATTTTCCTCCTATTCCATTCAAAATAAATTTGGGTTTTTCATTAATTTTAACGGAATCTTGTAGTTTTTTCTTGCGAATGATACTTAATTTAGCACCTGTGTCTATTAAAAAGGTTCCTTTTCCATCCACTAATTCTTCTGCGAATAATTCAACCTTTGGAGATGTTGTCATTCTCTCCTGGTCCCAAATCATCAAAATGCGTCTACTGGGTGCAATTTCCAAAGAAAGTTCGTCGTCACACCAATCCCGCGAACTTATTATCCGTTTAAAGTACTCTTATGTTCTTGTTTATTTTCCTCAACCCTTCTTGCTAACTTTTCACAGTCATTTATAACATGATCAGCCATTTTTTAATATCAAAATTTTATTTTCTCAAATTTTAATGAACCCACTAATCACCCAAATCCAAATCAAAACATAATATTCGCGCAAAATCAGAGAGAGAGAGAGAGAGACTGTTTTACAATTGAGCTGAATTCGCGAACCGACTCACCTTAACAAATTCTCGATGGAAGGGCCAGCAAAAACTAAAAAGAACCTTATTTCAACACTATTCAAAATTTTTAAATCAATCCACTAATTCACACACATACACATACACTGTTTTTATCATAAAATAAATATATTTCACTAGCTAGCCTCTTCGGTTCTCTGCAAATCCAATTCTCCTTCCTGCAAAGATCCTTGATCCTTCGTCCTGTTTAGCCTGCGGTGATAGAGAGGAATGTATTCTTCCGTGGTCTCTGCAACCTTCGTCTGTGAACCCCTGACAATTTACGATGTCACTTGCCTCCTGGGTAAAAAACCACGGCAAAACCCTTGGAGGGGGTGTTCACGGCTCGTTCTCGAATTCTAGACGTCTTTTCTTTCCAACTCGTACTCTCATTCACCTTCGGATCTTCTTCTGGGCTACGTTTAATTTCCACCCAGATTCCCACGCTGACTCCAGAAATTTTAAAATAAGGCCTTCCGCTTTCTTCCTCCAGGTTACGTTTAATTTCCACCCGGAATTCCCTCGTCGTCCTCTTGAACTGGTACCAGATTGTCGATGATAATTAACAAAAATTTTGAAACTTATTCTCTCCCGTTTTTGATTGTTTGAGATTTTGACAGACTGATGGTTTTTTATTTTAAATTATTTAATTCGCGTAGCCTCATTATAAACTAAAATTACTTTTCGTTTAAGCTTATTAATTTAGACAAACATTTAAATTTGATAAAACAAATTTCTCAATCTAAAATACCTCTAATTTTGAATTTAAATTATTAATTAACTTTATTCTTACTTGTTTTCCAACTTTATTTTAATAACAATGAGTTTTAATTTCATTTATTACTTTTAGTTTGCTTAATATTATTTTATTCACTCAACCACTTTTTAAAATCTAAATAAATCTCTATTTAACCAATTTCCAATTAATTTAAAAATCAACTGTATTCCTAAAACTGAGGCCACACAAATTTGTTCACAATTTCAATTGCCAACATGTTTTTCCTTTCACTTAGTTCATTTAAATTCTATTACAATTTTCTCACAAGAGTTTTCCCTTAAAAAAAAAAAGTTTTTCACCATCACTAATTTACTTAGGGTTCTATCGACCTTAAGGAACACATTCTCATCAAGACACGCGCGCTTCGCAACGTTCATATGATATGTTCAATGTTCTTTAGATAAAAATGACTAAATTTGTATTTGATTTAAAATGAAGAAGGAAATTCCTTTACTTCAGCGTATATTTCTGTATGTTTCTAATAAATCGTACAATCAGAAAGTTTTTTTCCAACTATCTGAAAAAGGGGAAAAAAAGTATCTAAGTCGTTTTTGGAACATATATATGATAAATTTTTAAATAATTATTGAAATGATTTGTGCTTTTGGGTTCAGGGGGTCTCAAAACATGGACATTTGACAAAAACCTTGGGGGTCAAATTTTACACAAATCTAATACCTTCTCTGGATGAGAATGTAAAAAAGAAATTTTCAAGTACCATGAGCATTAATGATAGTTATTTTATAGTTTTAATCATTAGAAATAGTATTCATGACCTAAAAAAAAAGAAATATTTTGAAAACCCACACACGAGATGAAACAGAAATTAAATAAGCAAAGTTTTGATGAGAATGTGCCCACTTATCGGGCAGATTTTTTCACTGTTAATGTTATTTTTTACGAATAGAACAAAAACTACACATCCTATCAAAAAGTGACCGATAACAAATTTGTAGATCTTTTTTGATTGCACAAATTTTGTTCAATCATCATTTGTCGTATCTTATATAGTTTGACCGTAAAATTGATTTTTTGGATTTTTCATTATTTCTTGTGCAATAAAAATGTGAATTTTCGATTTTTCAAGAAAATTCAAAAAGTTGTTCTAATAATCTTGTAGGGCGTGGTAAAAGAAACACTTTTCTTGTTACATTCTCATTCTAATGAGAAGGTATTGGTTTTATGTAAAATTTGACATAGTCGGTTTTCATCAAATGTCCACGTTTTGAGACCTCCTGAGTCAGAAAAAACGATTTTTACGAAGGTGTCTGTCTGTCTGTAGTCTGTAGTCTGTCTGTTTGTCTGTCTGTCTGTCTGTCTGTCTGTCTGTCTGTCTGTCTGTAGCCACGATAACTTTCGAAAAAATGATCAGATTTGATTGAGCTTTGGCACACTTTTTTATGGCCGAAAAATAGAGAACGAGTTCGTTAACCAGCTATTTTGGATGAAAATCCAAAAAGTGAGCACATTTTGAAAATTTTTGAGACCACTTTTTTGGAAGATTTGAAAATTCTATGTACGGTTATTAGTATTACGTAAAATGACGAACAAAATATTCTAATGACTTTTCGTGATAAAAAAAAAATTACTGGAGTTATAGCATTTTCAAAATTCCAAAAAACAAACGAAAATGAACATTTTAAGCCGAAAAACGCACGATATGAAAAAAAGTCAAGAGGAGAAAAACGTTGATTCCTGAACACCCTATAATATTTTCATGACAACTTTTTGAATTTTTCGAAAAATAAAAAATTCAAATTTTGATCGCACAAAAAATTAATGAAAAATCAAAAAAGCCATTTTGCTGTAAAACTATGCAAGATACCAGAAAAGATCATCTCACCAAAATTGTGCACCTAAAAAAGATCTACAAATTTCTTATCATTCACTTTTTGATATGACGCGTAGTTTTTGTTTTATTCGTAAAAAACAGCATTGAAAATAGAAAAATCAAATTTTCAGACGAATATTACCAGCTACGAAAAAATGACCGAAACAAAATTTGTTCATCCATGGAAGAGGTACAAATTTATTGTGACTCATGTTTCGATAGGATGCGTGGTTTTTGTTTTATTCGTGAAAATAACATTGACAGTAAAAAAAATCAAAGTTTTGAAAAAACAATGCAAGGTACGAAAACATATAAATGCACAAAAATTGTGCATTCAAAAAAGACTTACACACCCGTAATCAATTTTTGTGGTAAGAATATATTCAAAATGAAAAAATTAACTTTTTTGATAAACGGCACAAGCTAAAATAAAATGTTAACTAATAAAATTTGTCGCCTCAATTATATCATTACTTTCCATTTGAAATCAAATACAAATTTAGTAATTTGTATATGAAGAACATATAACACGAAGCACAAAGTGCGCGCTCAGTGTATTTACCAAATCGCACGCCGTAAGTGCGCTCCAACTTTTTTGTTTCTATCATACGGTTCAAATGATTTTCAAATCAAATATCGAGCGCGAAGCGCGAGTGTCTGGATGAGAATGTGTTCCTTAAGGTCGATAGAACCTTGAGTAAATAAAGTTCCTTTTCAGTTTAAAATAAAAACAAATTTAACAATCACTTAATATGTAGAGGTTTTGATAATTTTATAATATTTGCAAACAAACTTTTTCTTTTCATCGAAGTCGAACACGAAGTTCAAAAATCTAGAGGAGCCTAGCGTAAAGCGCGATGCAAATACGCCCGAGCGCGTAGCGCGAGGTGAATACATAATCGAGCGCGAAGCGCGAGATAAATATATGATCGAGCGCGAAGCGCGAGATCCAACAGTCGTGCGCCCTAGGCGCGCTCAAATTTGCGAGCCGCGCGCGAAGCGCGCCATGAGAATGTGCCCGCGAAGCGGGCAGATTTTCTTGACTTTTTTTTGTATCGTGCGTTGTTTGGCTGAAAATGTTAATTATCGTTTCTTCTTTTGGATTTTGAAAATGCTGTAACTCTGAAAATTTTCATTTTATCAAAAAACGTCATTGGAATATGTTGCTCGAACTTGACCTTCATTTTAGTACACTTGAAGAGTGTACCGAAGTCCAATCCAATAGGTTAATTCTTTTGAAAGTTATCGGGCTAACCAACTAAAAATCTACAGACAAACAGATACTAACAGACAGACATTTTGTAAAAACCTTTTTTTAGGGTTCAGGGGGTCTTAAAATGTGGACATTTGACAAAAACCTTGGGGGTCAAATTTTACACAAATCTAATACCTTCTCTGGATGAGAATGTAAAAATACAAATTTTCAAGTACCATGAGCATTAGTGATAGATATTTTATCGTTTTAATCGTTAGAAAGGAAAAGGTAAAACTGTGTACGAGCCCACCTGTGCACGTCTCAAATAATACGATCAGATTTCAAAATTCCAAGTCCACGTGCACAGATGGGATACTCCCAACCGTGCACGTGCACAGATGGTAGACTCCCAACTGTGCACGTCGACATTTTCGAGGGTTACAACTGTGCACGGAGCAACCGTGCACTTGCCCAACTGTGCACGTCGAGGGCCGGTAGTACAACTGTCCACGTTGTTGGCCACTGGCACAACTGTGCACGTGCGCAGATAGGACAGTGCCAACTGTGTACGTGCACATATGAGAGACTCCTAACTGTGCACGTGCACAGATAGGAGACACCCAACTGTGCACGTTTCAATTGATACGCTTAGGTTGTCAACACGAAAGTACATGTGCACAGATGGGAGACTCCCAACTGTGCACGGACAAATTAATTCTATGAGAGTTTCAACTGAGAAGTCCACGTGCCATGACATGTCATGTCGTAATCTCATTTATCATGCTTCATGTGTGATGTCATGTCAGGTCATGTCACGTGTCATGTCGTGTGTCATGTCGTATGTCATGTCGTGTGTCATGTCGTGTGTCATGTCGTGTGTCATGTCGTGTGGCATGTCCTGTGTCATGTCGTGTGTCATGTCGTGTGTCATGTCTTGTGGCATGTCGTCTGTCATGTAGTGTGTCATGTCGTGTGCCATGTCATGTGTCATGTCATGTCATCTGATGTGTCATATCGTCATTTCATGTCATGACATGTCACATGTCATGTCGAGTCTTCGCTTTTCAAAAAACTTTAACTGTTTTGTTCAAACCTCTATAACATTTGACCTAATTGAGATTTTTTCTTCTTCTAATAGCGTTCATCCTCTTGTTTTGAAATCCACCAAGAAATTAAAAAAGGTTGGAAGTTAAGAAAATAATAATGAACGTGCACAGTTGGGAGTCTCATATCTGTGCACGTGAACTGTTGCTAGGGTACCATCTGTGCATGTCTAAATTACGATGTGCACAGTTAGGAGTCTCCCAAGTACGCACGTGCACATTTGTGAGTGTCCCAACTGTGCACATGCACAGTTGTGCCAGTGGACAACAACGTGCACATTTGTACCACCGGCCCTCGACGTGCACAGTTGAGAAAGTGCGCAGTTGCTACGTGCACAGTTGTACCCCTCGCAAATTGAGACGTGTACAGTCGGAGTGTACCGTATGTGCACGTGCAAAATTGGGATTCTCCTACCTTTGCACGTGAGCCGTTGGTAGGGTACCATCTGGTCACGTGCACAGTTGGGAGTCTCTCATTTGTGCACGTGAACTGTTGCTAGGGTATCATCTGTGCACGTCTGAATTTCGACGTGTACAGCTGGGAGTCTCCCATCTGTGCACGTTAACCATTGCTAGGGTACCATCTGTGCATGCCAAATTTGAGACGTGCACAGATGGCCCGGTGTACAGTTGTGCCTGTGGCCAACAACGTGCACAAATGTACCAGGGGCCACCGACGTGCACAGATGGGCTCGTGGCCCGTTGCTCCGTGCACAGTTGTCCGTCACCCAGGTTTGATGAGAATGTGCCCACTTATCGCGCAGATTTTTTCACTGTTAATGTTATTTTTTACGAATAAAACAAAAATTACACTTCCTATCAAAAAGTGACCCCCAACAAATTTGTAGATCTTTTTGAGTGCACAATTTTTGTCTGATCATCATTTGTCGTATCTTGCCTTGCTTGGCCGTAAAATTAAAATTTTGATTTTTAATTATTTGTTTGCAATAAAAATGTGAATTTTCCATTTTTAGAGAAAATTCAGAAAGTCGTTATGATAATCTTTTATTCCTTGCAAAAAGAAACATTTGTTTTGTCATGACTTTTTTTCGTGTCGTGCGTTGTTTGGCTGAAAATGTTAATTTTCGTTTCTTCTTTTGGATATTGAAAATGCGGTAACTCTGAAAATTTTCATTTTATCGAAAAATGTCATAAACTATTTTGTTGGCCTTTTTGATTTCCTTTCATCTCCGTCCATAGAATTTTCAATTTGAAAAAAAAGTCTTCTCACAAATTTTCAAAATGAGCTCACTTTTTCAATTTCTTCCAAAATGGCTGTCTAACAAACTTGACCTTTATTTTAGGACAGTTTAAGAGTATACCAAAGCCCAATCGAATAGGTTAATTCTTTTGAAAGTTATTGTGCTAAACAACTAAAAATTTACATACAAACTAATAGACAAACAGACTAACAGACAGACAGACATTTTGTAACAACCTGTTTTTTGGGTTCAGAGGGTCTCAAAACGTGGACATTTGACAAAAACCTTGGGGGTCAAATTTTACACTAATCTAATACCTTCTCTGGATGAGCATGTAAGAATACAAATTTTCAAGTACCATTAGCATTAATGATAGTTATTTTTTCGTTTTTATGGTTAGAAATAGTATTGAGAAGATAAAAAAATGAAATATTTTGAAAACCCACACACCAGATGAAAAAGAAATTAAATAAGCAAAGTTTTGATGAGAAGGTGACCACCTATCGAGCAGATTTTTTCACTGTTAATGTTATTTTTTACGAATAAAACAAAAACTACACATCCTATCAAAAAGTGACACCCAACAAATTTGTAGATCTTTTTGAGTGCACAATTTTTGTTTCATCATCATTTCTCGTATCTTGCCTAGTTTGACCGTAAAATTAAATTTTTTATTTTTCATTATTTGTTGTGCAATAAAAATTTGAATTTTCCATTTTTAGAGAAAAGTCGTTATGATAATCTTGTAAAGTGTGCAAAAAGAAACATTTCTCTTCTTCTGACTTTTTTTCGTATCGTGCGTTGTTTGGCTGAAAGTGTTAATTTTCGTTTCTTCTTTTGGATATTGAAAATGCGGTAACTCTGAAAATTTTCATTTTATCGAAAAATGTCATAAGCATATTTTGTTGGCCTTTCCGAGTTCTATCCATATCCATCCATGGAATATTCAATTTGAAAAACAGTCTTCTCAAAAATTTTCAAATTGAGCTCACTTTTTCAATTTTTATTCAAAATGGCTGTCTAACAAACTTTTAGATCTTTCTTGAGTGCACAATTTTTGTTGGATCGTCATTTCTCGTATCTTGCCTAGTTTGACCGTAAAACCAGGGTGAAGGCTTTGGCTGCAGCCGAATGCACCATTAAATTGTGTGAATCCTTGAGCTGGTGCACGGGTGACAGAATCTACTGAGCAACCTAAAGTAAAGATTTTAACGAAAACTTTTATTCCATTTATGACGCACTCAACACCCCTGCTAGCAAGCTCGTTCATCTGTTCAACAAATGGCTCAAGGAATACCTTCATATTGGGTTTATCTTTCCCGAATCAAAGACCAAATAAAATCAATTCTTTAATTCGAAAAGTATATGGTACCTGATTTAACATTGAAAAGATGGGCCAAATGGAATAAGCCGAACTTTCAAACAAGGGTGCTCCATCAGTATTGAAAACGACTGTAGCGTAGCGATGTCTGTCAGATTCTTTCAAATCACTTAGAAATTCTTGGTACTTTTTACCGTCGTAAATATCCAGAATGTAGCCTTTTTCATGTACTCTATGATTCATGACATGATCTTAATATTCACTGTTCGCTTCTATTAATTTAGATATCGGAGACGCAACGTCCATCATGACAAAAAAGTCCTTATACGTGTAATTCTTTACATCAATTTCGGTCTTGCATATTTTACATTTGAGAAAGCTATCTTTTCGTTCGAACTTACCTAGGTATGCACCGCACTTTGAACATGTTGCGTAAAGTTTAGTACAATTTTTTGGATAAAACAATTTATCTATCAGATACCTAGTATTTGGTAAAAACTACTCAGCGAAAATACAATTGATCCTAACAAATAAATCAGTAATCTCAGTTAAAGAAAGCGCATGTACTGAGACAAACTTCAGAATCATGAAGATTACTTCACCTACAGTTTTGTTCACAGGCACATTGATTGGTTTCCAGAAAGCTTCGCTGCTTATCGCATCTTGAAGAGAATTAAAACTTTTCGGCGATAAAGTTTCTTCTTCGTCTTCTTCATTCCTTGAAGGGAGATCGTTGTCTTCGATGGCATCTTTGTAAGAATCATCATCATCTTCATAATCGATCACGTTCATAAAATAATGATCCACGTCTTCATCTTCTCCCTGAATTAAAATTTCACGATAAAAAAATGATATTTTTACTTACGAAAGTGTGGAAATGTTAAAAACTATAAAAATAAAAAATATTCTTGCATGTCAATGTATGTTTGTTTATTTATATGTCCGATAAAGTGGAGACATTGCGTGATATTCTGAGCCCAAGTTCAATCAGAAAATACAATAAGGTCATTGCATGATTCATCATAACTGCATTTTTCTACCAATCAGGGTATAGAAGCGAAGGTTGACTTTAATTACCTTATTTGCCACCTTCCGAATCTCAAATAAAAAAAGAGGGTTAATGGATTTCTTGACGCGGCCCTTCTACCAAGCAGTGATTATGTTAGCGTACATAAAACTATATACGGATTTAAGAATGAATTTAAAAAATTGATAGATGGAAATTGATAGATACTTTTAAAAATCCAGTTCTTCATAGTCAATATGGTTATCTATTTTTGTACTATAAGTTGAAAACATGAAAAAATTAATTTTTTTTGCAACCAACCAATTATTCACTCAGTGATATATATATTTAATTGCGGTTCAACCCGGAGTAGATATTCGCCTAGGTTTAGGGTATATGCTGTAAGCCTAATAAGAAAAGAAGAAAAAATTCAACGTCCCAAAAATGGTTTCAATTTTTAAATATACTTAAATTCGTTTCCAAAAGCACACATCAGGGATCACAGAGGTCCAGTAAGATGGTTTAATTGTTTGTAAGAAAAGAGATGCTTCTTTGAATAAAGCGATTTCCTTTCTTATTAAAAAGTGTGTATATCATTTGAAATACACGAAAGGGTGCACTAACTAAAAGTGACGCCTTAACAACTTTCCCACAAACTTTATAGTCCATTTTTTTTCATTATTTTTTTGTCGCTTTCAAAAATTTGTTGAAAAACTTTGCATTTTTAACTGACAGAAACACTTGCTCCAAAATTAAGAAGAGCAAAGACCAAGAAATGGATAAATAATAAAATTTCAAAATACTCATTTGAAAAATTTGTTTTTAATGTATTTTTATCAGTAGATATAGATATGGATTCCTTATTTTTGTCAATTTTTTTCTAGTGTAATCTTTTAATTATAGAACCCTAAATTGTTCAAAGTATTTTTCTGAGTGTGCTAGAAAAAATAAATTGAAAAAACACAAATATATAACTATTTGAAAAACCTACATCTTTTCCTCTAGACTTAAACATTGTTCTTCTAAATCGAATGCATCTTCATCAGCTCAAAACTCTCAGATGTTCAAAACCTTTCTTAATTTCAGCTGAGAAAATATTTAAGTATGTTATTTTTAGAGGAAATCAGGTAAGACGTATTTGTCCGATGTGAGAAAACAACATTTCTGCGAAATTATGGTTATTTAAACTTTGAAGACTTCTTAAAAGTTTCATGCGGGTCAAACTATTTTTGGGCCACAAGAATTTTAGCTTGAGAGCGTTCTACAAAAACGCTTTCAAAAATATGGATGTAATTTTGTGAATTTTGAACCTTTTTACAATGTGCCGACTGACTTTAAGAAAAGGACGACATACCTTACTAGAATGTGGGAGGAGAAGTATAATATCTCAATTTGGTCCAAAGTTATAGATTTAAAGTACAAATTTGTGTTCATCTACAAATAACCTCCAAAGTATAAATACTCATAACATTGCGACGAGTGCTTCGAGCCGCACGCGAATGATGCAATCACACGAGTTAGCAATCACCTATGCGCACGTGTATCACACGCGTATCACACGCTATTTTTTGCAACGCCCGCCCGAAAAAGTTGTGTTAGGAGGAGTTAACGAAAAATACTAATTTTATATTGCATAGAGTGGAGTAAAGAAACTTGGTTGAATAAAAATGTTTGAAAAAAAAATTTGTTGAAGAAAAAATGTTGTGACAAAAGATGTTTTGAAAAAAAAATTATTGACAAAGAATGTTGGCCAACATCAGTGGTTAAAGTTACCTATGCCAGTGTCTAAAGTACCTCATTTCGAAAGTGTGCATGCGCAGCTTTTTCACCAGTGCTTAAAGTAAGCCATCTTCAAACTGCGCATGCGTGAAAATTTTTCGCACACAGTCTGCTCAAATAAGGTCCTTTAGGCACAATTCAGAAGCATGAAAACGTCAACATTTGAGGTGTGGGTGTTGCAAAAATCTTATAAATGCTTTCATATTGTGATTTGATAATAATAAAAATGAAAAATACGAAAGAAATAAAAAAGAGAATGAAGGGGTCTTGGTTGGTTGCCTTCTCATTTTTCTTTCCTCTTTTTTATTTTTGTCCAAAGAAACAAATTTTTTCGTTTTGATTGTCGGCTTCCATCAAATTGCCTCTTTCGTTTATCTGATTCGCTTGTTGTTCGTCCATCTCACTCTCTTGATTTTTTGGCATCACATTACCTTCAATGTTTTGAACATCAAGTGAGGGATCGGCTGCTTCCTAAAACGAAAAGAAAATATAGAAAATTTTCTTAAATTGAAATTATGTAAATTCAATAACATAATGTTCCCACCTGTTCTGTAAATCGCTTTTTATGTCTGTACCAAGAAGATGATGGAATTGGTTCATCTGAGTCAGGTTCTAAGTACGCTTTGTACCTAGTCCGTCTGTTCGAACTCATTGTAAGCTTGGAATCTGAAAAATAGTTGTGATATACACTTGTAAAAGAATCTAGGGACACTGAAAATATTTAGTGCACGTATTTTAATTTATTAAGTAAATCTGTGAAATTCATAAACGAAATATAGTTCTGAATAAAATAGTGAAAAATACAATAGGAGTTAAGTGCCACTTTCGACATTTTATAAGTGGACCTAAAAACGTTTTTTAAAATCAAGTTTGGGCCATTTAGGAAAGAAAAAAAAGAAAGTATTTTTGAAAATGTAAATTAGGAAAATGTATAATGCGTAAAGGCTAGATATCAGGAGCCGTCCATATACCATGTGGACAACTTTTTATCACTCTTTTACGCCCCCTCCCATTGCCACCACCTTGTGGACAACATTGACTTTTTGACACCCCCCCCCCTTCCTCCCGTCACCTCTGTCCACATGGACATATTTCATATCTTATGAAAATATGGTTATGCTTGGTATTCAGAATTCTCAACAAAATACATAAATTTTTAATGAAATAGTTGCATTTTCAACCATGAAGAATAATTTTCTACTAAAAAGACGAATAAAAAAAACCCTATAATTCTTCAATCAAATAGTTTAAACAATATATGTGATGTTAGTCCAAATGTTATTATATTAATAAGTTATTATATTAATAAGAACAACCGTGTAATTTTGCCCCCCCCCCATGTCCACGTGGTATATGGATGGTCCTTGTCTGCGTCGAATTTTTATGTAAAGCAAGTAAATTTCAGAGTGAATTGACAATAAAAAAATTTTTTTTTAATTAAAAAAGAAAATAGAGAAAAAAGAAATGGAACTAAAGTATGTTCGCGTCAAGTTTTCTGATCTTTTCATGCAATTAAATTCGATTATGATGAATAAGGGAAAGTTGGCACTGATTTCCATTTATTAATCAAAAAGTGTACATTTAAAACCGTGAATTACTAGACTAATTTTTTTTTGCCTTCATCATTGCAATATTTAATGATTCTTAACAGTGCAAATTATAAAGGAAAAAAGTACTATTATAAAAAACAAATTAGTTTTCATAATTTGTAACGGATTTCTACAAGTATAAAGGCTGAATTATAAAATTTCTTATTTCACAACAAGATACGTCGCTTTAAACAAAGATTCAAAACAATATATCGTAACCAAAAAAAGGTAGAGAGCGTTTCGTGTTTGTGACCAAAATCAAGCTTTTCTCATAATATTGAATTAGAGTGTTTTTACATTTTGACATAAATCCAAAATGAATAACACTATTATGTGACATACAAATTTTTAATTTGGCAGCAAGACAGCCGTATTTCCAAAGATATTGTATTTCCCTATCTGGATCACTCTCACACTCCACACAACTCCGCAAGTCCATAACCCGGTGCTCCTAGAGTTCCTCTAGGGAGAGTTGTGTCACCGCTTACTCCGCTTCTGATTGGTGCCGCGAAAGCGGAATCGGATGTTTTGAAATTGGCGCGACTTTCAAGTCAAATTTAATGTTCAGACACTGATTGAATAGAAAATAATAGTTTCCCACATGTTACAGTCAAAATGTACCTGCAATCGTGAAAAAATAAGGTGCATTTCCGACTTTTATTACATTATTTATTGAAAATTGAAATCTTACCTCACAAACAGCTGATTTCGAGTGTGGTATCCAATAATCTCGATTAATACTCTCCATTCATAATTGCTTAAGCTTAGGATCGTTTGGGACTTGTCTTAAGTAAAATCCTTGGCCAGAACTATTACGGCAGAAGAGAATACAACACGACACTATTGTTTTTTCATTGAAAAAGTGTATTTTCATAACAAACACTTCATGAAAATATATGACACATAACCTTTTCTTAAAATTTTGCTTCTTCTCTGTTTCTGTTTTTGGCTTTTACATTAAAATTTTGCTGAGTGAGATATCTAGAATACTTTAAATGTTTCGCGCTTCACTACGTATTTCCGATTCCGGTTTCGCGTCGGCTAGTGGAGGGGGTAACGTGACACAACTCTCCCTAGAGGAACTCTAGGTGCTCTCAACGATTACCCGATGCACTACTGCGCTTGCGTCAAGGAGAGCTTCGTCATTGGCAAATAAGAGAGATTTAAGAGAATAGCTAAGTATTCGCTTCTCTCTCCCAATGAGATGCTCCTCTTCCCGTACAGAAATTTCGATCTGGCCCCGATCGGGGCCAGATCGCGGATGAAACACACACCCAGGCCGGGGCCAGGTCGGGACTCCCGATCGGGAAACCCGGTCGGTGCCCGATCGGTGCCCGATCAGTCTGATTATAATCCCGTTTATGAATTTCGCGAATAAAGAGCAAATTATAAATTATAAACTTTTATTTATTTAAAACCGAAACAACATACATTTAATTTAAGTAAACTCGAAACTAGTGCATGGTCCTCTCCTTTCGACGGCCACCCCAATCTTTGGAATTTCCAATAATGGTTTCAATGTTGCTTTTCAAATTTAGCACAAATAACAGCTGGAAATATATATAATCGCATCATTATTTTAAGTTAAAATTAAAGTAGTACGGGCACCCCAAGAACAGGTTTCAGAAAAAAAATGTTTAATTATACTTTTAAGAAACGTAAAATTATTGTCGATGGTATAAATTGCCAGGAGAAGGTTTGCTTTTTATGAAAAAATGTTAAATAACCTGAAATATAAAAAACTAATGTTCAACAAAATAGCTGAATTTTTCACCGAGAAAGGTGATTTTTATCTGAAAATTTAAATTCTCCATTTTTGATTAGAAATTTATCCTTTATAATTTGAAAATTCAACTATTTGTTAGAAAATTCATGTGAGGAAAATTCGTTGTTTTTTCATGAAAATTAGTTTTGTCAACTGTAATTTCGACGATTCATCTATATGGATGAGTATTTGACTTTTTGCTTAAAATTTTAACTACATACTCTATTAAAATTTCATCTAGTTTCTTAAGGTTGGAAGTTGAACTACTTAGTTCAAAATTTTATTTGTTGGTTGACGAATCGTCTTTTATTTAAAAATTGAACTATTTTGTACAAAAATCGATTTTTGTTGATTGAAAAATTATTTTTTTCAATTAAAAATGTAAATATTTCATTTCTGGTTGAAAATTGAGTTTATGAGTTCAAAACTGGCCTTTTTTATGGTAAATTAATGTCCATGGCTGAAAATTCATCTATTTTCTGAAAAAATTGTCTTTTTAGTTTGAATTGAACTGTTTTTGATTTAAAACTAACACATTTTTTGACTGAACATGAAAATTACTTGGTTAAAAGTTGAAGTTTTAATTTAAACTTGTTCATAAAAATGAAACAATGTGGTAGAATTGACATTTTTGTTGAAAATTCATCTTTTTTGTTATAAATTTAATACTTTAGTTAAAAATACATATTTTTTGATTGAAAATTCAACTAATTAGTTGAAAGTTGAACTACTGTGTTAAATATTTACTTTTTTTTTTAAAGATTCACCTCTTTGGTTGAAATTTGAACTTTTTTGTTGAAAATTTGTGTTTTTTTTTTGTTAAAAGTTAATTTCTTACCTGAAAATTCAACTATTCCATTTTTGGTCAAAAAATATCTTTCTTCAGTTGCAAATTCAACTATTTAGTTTGAAATTCATCTTTCTTGATTGACAATTCATCTATTTGTTTAAAGATTCAACTTTTCGGTTTGAAAATTCAACTGTCTTCAGAAAATAAGCCTTTTTGCTTGAAAACTGAACTATTTCGTTAAAAGTTAAACTAATTTCTCCAAAATTAGCTATTTTTGCTTAACAGTTCAACTATTTAATTGTTAATGCAACTGTTTGGTTGAAAATAATTTATTTTAGTTGAAAATTAATTTTTTTTTATTGAAAATTCATCTTTTTGGGTTGAAAATTCAACTATTTTGTTGATAATACAATATATTTTGATTTGAAATAATAGGAATCTAAAGTGTTTCATATTAAATTAAATATGCGGTATTTACAAAAACAATCCAAAAATGGTAAAATAATTTAGATTAATAATAATTAAACTGGTCCCGAGAAACTAAAATAAAAACAGTTCATGACAGCATTTATAAGATGAAAGTTGAAGAGAGTTCCAAAATGTTAAAATTTTTCAACGAAACAAAAAAACAGTGTAAAAAGTATTCAGTAAATTACCTTGCTCATCTTACTCCTTGGCCCAAACGTAATCCAAAAGACAGGCAGAAGAAGAAATAATGTTGCTACCTCAGGTTGCGGATAGAGGAACGGCCCATAAGGCTGAACAGCCCCCAAGGTTAGCTGCGAATACAAGAATAAGCA